>CM076667.1:1908579-2161093 GCA_038496675.1 Rachycentron canadum
CCACCCCCCCCAGTGCCTTTCTTAAATGTCTCAATACTTCATGCAAAGACTGTGTTCATGGGAAGAGTAGCTGCACCTTACCATTAGGTGAAATTTATAATGAGTTAACAATGAGAAGCATTATAATGAGATAAAAAGGACATTTTTTCTCTAAAATGCACTTTAATATCTTAAATATTGGTTGGGAGAAGACATTTAAAGGGCAACACACACAGGTGGTGTATGATGCATTTCAAAACACCTGTACCTACTGTTTTTATGGTGAAGCAACAAAGTGGCACACATCCCTGCTGGTCAACAAGTCCTCCAACACAGATGACCGCCGCATAGGTCGCTTGTCTCTACCACACAGCAACCCTCAGGGTTGAGCAATGAAACCAGCACCAAGTGCCAAAGACTACAGCTCCTCAAATGACCATTTGAGGCTGGTTTCAAAGGCGCATTAATCCCCATAGACTCCAATGTTAAATTGTAGCTAATTTCCTCCTTCATCAACAGTAGAGTGTGTACATTTTTATATAACTCACCCTTTTGAATTTTATCAGAAGACTTAAAGTTATACACATTTGAGGGCACCCTACCTCTTTGCCTATTTTTAGCAAAGTCAGACACTGCCAAGATCGCAACAGCGGAGCAGTTCACTCTGAGCCTCAAAACATGTTTTTCATGCCTCACAGAGGCTACATCCCTCTCTATTTAGAGCTGTACTGAAGTGCTTAAAGACAGCAGATATTACGTTCTGAGAACACTGATGTCACAGACATTTTTACCCTTTACTCCTCCAGAGATTTCTATTTTTAAGCACAATGTTGTCATCGTTCATTTCTTAATGCATTTACATGTGAAACAGACCTGACCTACACTCACCCTGACACTTCGGCCACAGCAATGAGCATTTAGCCAGCACCTCCCTGTTGCTCAGCCTGACAGCCACTTTAACAAACCACTTGCTTGTTGCGGGGGCTTGTACTTCAGCAGCAAGGCCAGCGGTCTCATCGCTCAACTACAAAAGTGCTTGTGTACAATATCTCCTCTCATTAAGTCAGCTATAATGTGTCCCCCAGGCAGGAGTCACACGTAATGTGAAGCCGTCTCATTAGCGCTGTCACGTCACTTTCATTTAGGAACTATCCGACAGCATTACGTGCCTCTTTGAGCACTCAGACCCTCCTGGCCTAGTTCAGCATGTCCAATGACTTAGTCCTGCTTAGCACTTCACATTTCCTTAACTTTCACTCATTACAAAAACATATTCCCTGCAGAGCTCTGCCAATTTAATCTTTTGTTGAACGTGTGAGGTAGAGTTGTAATCTAATAAACCTCATTAGTAGGAAATAAGGCTTGATGAAGACGAGGGGATTTACGAGAGGCCTGCTAACTGCCCTGCTTTGGCCCTGAAAGAAATTGCTAATCAGCGACCAGTCCACAACTAATTGCTAAAATAGCTTGGACAGACATTCTCAGGAAGAATACGGCTGTCACTTTGTCCCTCTAAATGTGAAAGTGAGTGCCTCTCGTGGATTGGAAACTTGTCACACTGCAATGCCTTTGAAAGTCTGTAATATTGTAATATCCATGTAGTAGTCTAATATTGCAGTTGTTTTTAATTAATTTACAGTTGCAGTCTTTGCCAAAGAGGTTTACTGTAATAGAATACAACAGTAGTTTAAGCAAATGAGTTTCAATTGCCTTTAGAAACCATCAAATGAATTAAAACAATATTACTATTGAGCTAAAATGATTAGAAGAGGAATATTGCACCCTCATAAGCCAAAACAACCCCTAGGCATGAATGGTAATATGAGCATTTTCTGCAGTGTGTTTGGTTCTATTCATTCCAACATTTAGCTGCTCATTCAGACAGTCGCTGGTTTCTTTACATACTTCAAATACACCGCCTGAAAAAAAACAACTTCAAGGAAGCTGCTGTTTGTTCAGACGTTGTGTTTGAGAGAAAGGCAGAAAGAAACCAGATGAGAGGAAGCGTAGCTCTCAGCAGCGGGTTGGAATTGTTCATCCAAATCAAAAGAGGAAATCTGAGATGAAAACAGTCACCTGGGTGGCAACAGTGGGCCGGTTATTGATTTGTCCGTCACCGAGACAAACTGAGGGGAAATCCCTAGAGGTGGTCATTACCACTGAACGCATGTCAGTGGGCCCATTAGGGAACACAGCTGCCCCTGGACTGCAGCAAGCAGAGGGGTACATGTTCTCACTAATCCTCATGGGAGGAACAATGCAGTACAGGAGACAAACCACAAATAAATCACTCATCACTCACATTATCCAAGCAACTTTGTTGGCTAGACACAATAAAGTCATAAGTCATATGAAAATTATAAGAGGTAGGAGTAAAGAGGGAGGATTATATATTATTTCTCTTTACTGAAGGGAGGGTCCTTTCATTTCTACTCAATTATAATTTATATTTTAAATTGTGTTTAGTTGGTGGTTGCATATTTGGATTGGATTTCATTCTCTGTTCATAGTGTTCATAGTGATTTTAACATTATTTACAGGTGTCACTGGCAACATTTACAGAGCCACAATTACCTCCTGTTTTTATGTGAACTGACTGCTTCTTGTATTTAAAAAGTCTTTTTGCATATAAAGAGCTGCTTGTGCTTCTGATTTGTCCTGTAATTAGATAAAAAAAAATTGGGAACCTACTGTATATGATGACAAAAACAAAACAAAACAATGAAATGAAACTAAAGTCATCAGGAGTTTTAGCCAGTATCTGCCGATATTATTTTTGTATTGGCTCTGATCAGATCCTGTTTGTGGTATAACTGTGAGTGTTCAGACAGCTATCACTGGATTACTGTGAGATTGGTGAAAAAAGTTTCTAAACTGATTTATTTCTGTTTATGATGATGGACATCAGAGATAATGATATCTATCTCATGATATCTGAAAATCTAAGCTTGTAAGCTCCTGGGCCTTTTATTCAGTATCTCTTCAGTCTAAAATAGATTGGTTTCTGAATTTTGCCATAAATTGGTAAATTTCTAATTCCATATTAATGTTCTCATTGGTAACTATTGTGAAGATTATTCATTTTTACAACAATTATTACAAGGGGATGGTCCAAAGAAAGTAATCTATAAAGAATTACAGTATATAATCCCCCCTTCCCACACCAATAGTTTACATACTGTCACTAGTTTTACCCAGAAACCTGAGGTTCACACCTCAGAGTAGTTTCATATTCTGTGTGTGTGAATCTGTAGTGATCATTTTCTTCCAAAATATAAACACCATGGGACCATTTGTAATATGTGGAGTATAAGTGGGCACGTTAATTCTGAGAAGTCTCTTGGGCTCTTTCCAAACACATTATGTGCAGTTCACTTAACATCATTTTTGACTGACGACAAGCCAGACAAACATTCGTAGGGAACAGCAGGCTGTGTGCGATACTGCTGACTACACAATCCTGCCGTTTAATTCCCGCTCTCTCTCGCCAAGCTGGGCACTTTTTCAGCTACTTTTGTCCTTTCAGCTCTCCTTCGCTCCCCTTCCCCCCTTCTTTCCCCCTTCCTCCCTCTTCTATTTCTCCCTCAATCCCAGTCGCCCTACCTCATTTGACCTGATCACTTTCTATCCCTCTTCTCTCCCCACTTCTTTTTTTCCTCTCCCTGTCCCCTCTCTCTGTCCAAAGCAGACAAATTAAACGGGTCCCCCTGTAATGGTGGAAACATAAGCCTCTGGCAGTGCTCTATTAGCCAGGCTGCTTATTTGTTAACAGACTGGATTAATGTGCTGTACTTGGTATGGGAGGCCACCTGCTCAGGCAGTGAAGGGTATTCACAGGCTCACCGGCCCGCTCACTAATCTGCCTCCAAGGATGATTGCAGGTTTCTGTGGCATGATAAAGCAGCTAGCCACGTATCCACCCTCCCTCCCGAACTCCCTCTCCCCCCGTCTCTCTCCAGGAACATCAGTGAATGGTTAATTTCCTCACTTCAGGGACTCTTGACCCCTGAGGTACCTTAACTCCTCTGGTCCAGCAGGCCGACTAGCATGTTAATGGATAAGATGAGAACAGCTGAGACTGCTCTGTCCTCTTACAACCTAAACACTGTGCCATACTACATTGTGCATCAAGCATCTAAAGGTTATTCTGGATACATACAAAGTGATCTAAATGAAGTGCTGGAGGAACAAACCAGTTACATTTTAGCCCCTCCAGTTCCTCATCCTGAAGTCTCTTTGGTTGGAAGGCCTAAATGAGGTCTGTATTTACATGAGCTCAAGATGATTTCACGTTTTATACTATATATATTTTTTTTTATATATATATATATAATATATAAGTAAATACCCCTGCCTGATGCTGTGATTTCTTTAACCTTCAAGTTGCACTCTTACGATCTGTTACTAACTAAGTAAAAGGAAGGGCTTTAGTGGTGGTGACTTTGAAGTCATGTGACTGTGGTGTAGTTGGTGTATAAGAGATGTTCATTACTGATGAACAAAACATGTAAACATCATAAATAGTTTATTTTAATGCAATAATCCAAAAGTCAGTGGAGAATGGCGTATTGTTGAGGGAACCAGGATGACACTTTGGAGTTGGCCTATAAAAATGTGTCATTCCTGCAGCTCTCTATTATAAATCTGGACAAGACAGTAGTCCTGTTGTGTTGCTGTGGTTTGTGTGTCAATATGTGGGATAGCTGAGTGGATCCACTACTGGCTCTGATCATGGGGTGGGTTTGGATTGATTGCTTTTTGGGTCAGATCAGGTCTTTTTTTCATGCATATTCACTGTGTGACCAGTGAAGACATCGACTTTGAAGAGCAGTCCATATAATCTCAAATTAATGTGATGTACTATATCTTTTATTTTCCTCCAGACTCTATCCTATTTTCTCTCGTCTTGAAGCGTCCTACACATATTTTCATAAACACACATTTCTTTAGGATGAAGCATCAAGTTAGACTTTGAGATGAAACAGCCTGGGTTTCTGGATAGGGGGTCCACTGACCTGACCACCTACCACCTGTTTGCTTGAATCCAACTTAAGACCAGTATTACCAGAAACCTTGTGCTGAACAATTTCCTAAATTTGTGGTCATTCAAATAAATCTAACTCATCAGAGTTATGCTCTGTGACATGTGCCTGCTTTGTCTAGTATGTGGCAAGAAAACTGGAAATAAAAATGGAAAAATAATTTTCTGCATATCAGATTGTTTTCCTTTCAGAAAAAAACAACAAGACACAAGCTGTTTCAAATATAAGGCTCTTATGAATCTGTTGTCTTCTATCAATCAGAGCCAGAGAAAAGCAAAGCACCTATTTATTACAGATTAGGGTTAAACTATAAGGCCGATAGAAAACTCATTCAAAGCACATAATACAACACCAACGCGTAGCTGACACTTTGTTTGTTTCAAAAATGAGATTTTCAGCAGCAGCAGCAACATTAAAGTGACAGAGAAAATGATTCCCAGTGATTGTGTCAATAGATTGATTACTTTTAAATGAATTTAAATGAATACCACACAGGGCTGTGTAAGTGAACTGAACCTCTCCAAAACAATAAAATGCATTTAATTGTCTGGGTGAGCAGAAAACACTGACTTACAATCTACACAGCTGTGGGCTGCTAAGATAAAATAAAGTCCTATGGCAGAGTTTATGGTGGTGATACTTTCAATGGTGCCCACAGCGAACCTGTGAAAGTGTAGTTTGTGTTTATCTACAGTATCACACAGTGTGTTAACAAAGTGAGGCAGCTAACTTGAATGGCAGGGGCCCCTGAGGGCTTGCGGTCTGCAGGAGGTGCTGATGGGTTGAGGTTTGGGCCCCTTTGCAAAACGCACATGCGAGCACACACACACACAGAGGCGATGTCACGCACTGTCAGGCACCCCAGGGCAGTGCTGCATGTACCATGTCAGGGAAGAGAAATGATCTGTGAATCCTTAGGGAGCAGTCAACTAATGTGCACTGAGCTCTGTGTCCCCCTACAACCTGGATAAGTGACATAAAAGGTTCCCTCCTCCGTTCATGAATCTCTTTCTTCTGAGACAGTCTCATTGTCTAATGGAGGCAGAGATGTCATGTGTTTTTTCTTTAGCTCCTAAAATGGTTGGTATGAGATGGTACTGAGATGGTAAAAATACAATCAACACTTATACCAATAAAAAAGTGTGAAGTATGGGACCTTTAAAAGTAAAGTATGACTATTGTTTAGTTATTACATTTATCCTGTTCATCCTCACTGTGTCTGAAAATCACTTTGGTAAATGACCGTTGATACTCTCATTACTGTGAATCCAATATGTATTTAGTCACTTTGTGGGAGCTGAATGCTACTACGACAGAGTCAGAGTCAGTGGATCTGTCCTGATTTAGGGAAGAGTTTACACTCCAGCAACCCCACCCAAGATGTTATCTGAGATTGCATTATGTTTGGCAAACACATTGTTTATTTCTCATCCTAAAGCTTTTCTGCCATCTTGTAGCACTTTCAGAATAAAAGCAATAAAGGATAAATATCACAACCATCATAACCCCTGTGTTGCTTGTATGTTTCTATGGGAGTGAATTATCCCAACAAGGTTAAGTCAGAAAAAAAAAATTGTCAATTGTCATAGTTTAGCGTAAAACTAAAGCTAATAACCCTCCAGTGCAAAATAATGCAGCTCATTTATTACCGCGTCTTCTGCATGGATTATCAATAGATGTTGACATTTTGCCTGGGACAAAAAAAATGACTAGGAATTTCAGTGAGCAGTAAATCTGCCACTGTTATCACTGACAGGCGTAAAAACAGTAACCAGGAGGCAGGGCTTAGTGAACAGTCAGTCACCCCCTACTGCACAAAAAGACTGTAGAGACAGAGACACGGCCTCTCTCAACATGAGCCAAACATCTTTAACATTTAACATCCACCAAACAATCATTTGTTCCCTCTGAATGTGAAATGAAGCTTTTTTCATACCTCAATTAATATGTGACCAAAGAGAAATAGAGAGGCTGAAAGCAGGAAGAGGTTCAGACAAACAGAAAGCATCACAGAGAAACCAGCAAAGAGATGAATATGATGAGAGAGAGCCAGGGAGACATAGACGGGCGCCACCACTCTCTGTGTAGTCGGGTGACAAAGCGCCCCGCCCGAGGCTACAGCCGTCATAAAAGCAGTAATAGAGTGAACACACATTTTCATTAGCTATTGATTCATTTCCAATTCTCCATTAATTTCGGGGGGCCATCACCGCACAGTGGCCTTTCTCCTCCCCAGGCTACGTTCCTCAGCTCCGCCTGACATAACCGTGGTAATTACTGCGCTCCCGCCCCGCAAGCTGTTCACAGTCTCATACCGCAGTAAAAATTGAATGAGTATTCTAGAGGAAAAAAAGCAGACGAAAGGAAGAGAGGGAAGAAAAAACATTGACTGAAAGGGAGAAATCAAAGACAGCAAGGCTATCACCCACAGGCGTGCGCTTCCACAAAACAGAATTACAATGGGCGTGAACAATTGTCATTGTGCTATTTCAGCCTTAATTGTCAAAGTGTTTGATCTGTTCAGAGTTGCGGGTGTGCGCTGCAGCTGTGGCTGCTGCTGCAGTCGACACAAACTTTTCCTCAGAAAGTGAGCTGAGAGGAGACGCAGCTCATAACAAGCACCAGTGACTGAGCAGATGATTCAACGTCAAGTGAGACCAACCTTGAGGATTATGCTTGAGTCAGAAAGCACAAGCTAACTGTACATTACACACAGACAGTGATGCATCCCCCCATACACTGGATACTTTATGGGCATATAATTCTCAGCAACTGACAAACACATCAGGATTGATATGATGTATGATAACGCAGCTGACCTGTGGTCCAGACTGCAGGGAGGTTTATGTGCACCTTGGCCTGGTCAGTAACAGACTCCAGTGTCAGACATGATGGAACAGATGCACTGAAATGTCCACACACACATGCACAACCACACTTGGTGACAAATTGAGCAAAAGAAAGTTCTTACCTGATTGAGATGACATGAAGCACCGCATAAAGAGAGAGAGAAGAAAGTAATTAGTGACTGTGACACAATGACAACCTCATTCCACCCCCCGAGACTCAACCTCCTGAAACAGAGCCCCTTTGGCGGGAGGTATACCAGACATTGGTTGTCATGGTTGCAATAATAACAATGTGGTTAACTTTGTGGAATAGAAACAACATAAACTGTGACTTTGTTTTGTTGACCCATCCATCCATCCCAAACTCCTCCTGACCTGATTTCTCTATAAAC
Source organism: Rachycentron canadum (assembly GCA_038496675.1). Classification (NCBI taxonomy): domain Eukaryota; kingdom Metazoa; phylum Chordata; class Actinopteri; order Carangiformes; family Rachycentridae; genus Rachycentron; species Rachycentron canadum. The sequence continues at coordinate 1,916,842 of CM076667.1, forward strand.
TACATCACCGCACTTTTCCCTTCGCTCCTGTCATCATTACTACGACCACTAGATGTCGCCTAGCAACAAAACCCGACTATGGGTCATAATGGCCAGCTGACAGACGACCTGTGGGCTCGTGTACTACAAAACAGTCTCAAAATAAAGCATGTAATAATAGATTATGTCACTGGTGAATCATCACAAACAAGTATTTAAAGCAACTTTACTGGAAAAGAACACATGCTAGTTTTCTTACACTCATTGCCTTGCTTCTTTTTTGAAAAAAAGGGAGACATATGTTTACTAAGTGCAAAACATTACTATTCTGCCATAACTTGCACAGGAAAGCACCACTGTTCATTGTACTGGAGGCTACCCAGCAGTGTGGAGGGGAAAAATGAACTCCACCAGGTTCATCTATCACACCGGCTGCCTCCTATGCTCCACAAAAGATGAAAAAAAGGGGAAACAAATGGCAAAGCAAATCAATTACACGAAAAAGAATCATGTCACCTGTCAAATATACACTCTGTTTTATGTCATTCTTTTTTTTTCCCCTTCCAACGGCGCACATTTTTTAGATTGAATTTTGAAAACCTTATACATTATTAACACCCTTCATGCTTCATCAATTTACCGAGGTAGATCCTTTTTTTTTTTTCTCGCTCTCTTACTCTCTGTTTCTGTGAGACACAATCTAATAAACACAGTGCTTGTTCTTGGCACCTATGCTATTTAATCCAACATATTAAGAACCAATGCCACATATGAAATTCAACAGGGAGCCCCTTCAAAACTAACAATGGGTGGGTGGGAGGAGAGAATCAGAACAAGAGGACGAGAGACGGAAGGGAAAATCAAGCATCAGCCGCACTTCCCATTTAAGTCGCTCAAAAAAGAACCCCATGATGGGGGCTTAAGAGGTTGGACAGACAGCACTAGTGTGGCTAACTGGGGAAAAATACACATGAAGAGTTTTCATATCCACTCAGATTAAGGGTACTTGGAAGAAGGGTGAAATAACGATGGCGTTGTCAAGGAAACAAGTGCCACAGCGACACCTTAATCTGGAGAAATATAATTGGAAAAGGAGTGATAAACATCTTCCTATCTGAGTGTGTGATGTACTGAACGGTATTCGAAAGGAAGCCGCCTGAGCGCTCATTACTGGAGTTATTGTAAGAATAACACTAATGAATACATATGGAGAGACGTCCTCAGAGGCTAAAAGAAGGAACTGTGATGTTGAAACAGGCTTCTAGGGCTTTCTTACAGGATAAAGTAATGCTTAAAAAGCCCTGTTGCACATTCCTGCGCTGCATAAAAATGTGATGAGCAGCGGTGTAAATAGCACTTGTATAGAAAATGACTCTGAATTACTCCACAAAACAAATATTGGATCATACGAGTGTACAGGTGCACGCCACACATGCCGCCTCACTCCTCTCCTCGGCTGCATGCTCTCAGTTTGAATTCGCATCACAAGCGAGTCACACCGTAGGACACAGTATCATTAGCGACTCAACCTTCACAGATGAAAAAAAGAAGTCATAAAGAACTCTGTGCAAAATGACATGCAAATAAGGAAGAACTCAAGAAATCTTTGCCATCTCTCACCAATTATCTTGTTAATTACAAGCCATTGTGAAGGGCTCCCACTGTCGACGGGCTCTCTGATTATACAGTGCATTTGTCCCCACTTTTCACAGCCTAATCAGTAATTACTACCTGCAGCTGCAGCTCAGTACAGAACAGGCTCGGCCATCTTGGGACAACAGGGAACACTGGGCAATTTGACAGACTCAGGGCCTGTTAGTGCCATACATAGTTCACGCAGTAGGAGTGTGTTGCTGGAGAACTCGGATCTTCTCGGAGGTCACAGAGTTCACCGCAAGCCAGTTAAAAGTCAGCTCTCACTTTCACACCTCGGAGCCTAATGATGTTGGTGTAACATTTTAATCACTGCTATCCTTAATTGGGCACTTAAGTTGACTAATGCTTCCAAAAAGACTGAGCCTCAACATAATGTAACTCTACGCAGCAGTTTAAACTGTGTATGAGAAAAAAAAAAAACAGCACCTCACAATTATGAGGTCTGGGTTGAATTATTTGCAAGAAACATTTTGTGTAGCCTTACAGGCTCCAGAACATAGCATGAAGGGCCTGAAAAAAAATCAAAAATTGGTGTCCACTCAATGATTTTACATACGCCCCACCTCAGACGCTGCCAAGATGGCAACGGTGGAGCAGCCCACTGAGAGCTCTTAGTAGGTGTTTTTTACAGAGGCTACATCCATCTTTATTTACAGTCTATACCCCACGGTATGTTGAATTGAGTCCTTCAGTGTTTCCAAGTATTTCCAACAGAAAGTAGTTGAAGGCAATTCAAATTTGAAAAACACTAAAGTAAAAAAAAAAAAAAAGTGAAACTAGACTAACCAGCTAACATTGGCTACGATAAAGTGTCACGCTGCTGTTGAAGATGAATGAGCATCTGGATTAACTGAAGCTGTTGGACAGACTGAGGAACAGACTGGATCCAAACACTGGGATCAACTCACTCTAGTTAACTGCAGATTTAAAGGAAATTCAGCTGTTTGCAGAACATTTCAGTGATCCGATGCTCTCTGATGCTCTGTGCTCCAAAGTGGGTTTCTGTCTGTTTATCTTGTAACTCACTATGTAACTCAGTGTGCACATAGTGATGACAGTGGCTGCCTTCAGAGTGTAGACACAGAACGTGATGAATATTTTTTCAGGATAAGAATAAAAGTAAAATGGAAGGACGGAAAGGGGCCAGCCAACACTGGAAGAACTATACAAGACACAGGGACAGAAGTAAACATACATCAGCAATAACTGAAAATAATTTCTTGATTTTGTTTGTTTTTGTCATCTTGAATTTGAACATATTTTGTTTATATGTTTTTGGACATTTTAGCTATGCTGTTGCTATAACTGCTGTTTATCTTCAAGTATCTTCATCATTTCATAAAATACTAGGTTTTCCTACATAGGAAGTGGAAAAAAGGAAAACTGAGGCCTGTGGCACATCTATGCTTACTTCCTCACTGAGAAATCTGTATCAGGCCTTATGCCCCGCCCACTACCGCTGCTTGGCCAGGTGAAAGAACAAAGAATATCAAAGTGGTTGGAGGAGGAAACATTAGACAAACTCAGCCACGTTACAGAGAGTAATCAATGACAAGAGTATCTTAGCGTAGTTATTTGTTTATGCTGTTTGTTAGAGTGTAACTGGCAGTGGCCGACACAGCATTAGTGGTTGTGCTAATGCAACCTCTCTCTCTTTGTACTGACACAGTTTGAGGTTATTTAGATTTAGACAAAAGTTGAGGGGTTGTGTCTTTAGTTATGTGATGTCTGAATCCCTGGCTGTCTGAATCTGTTTTCATGCCATTGGTTCATTGTATTTGCAGGTGGAAATACTCAGTCATGTTAACAGTTTATTTTTCTCACGATAGGTCTGGTAATAATAATAAAAATAAATTAAAAAAACATTGATAATTTAGCAAGGTTAAACAGTTTAAACAGTTCATATAAAGATTTTCATCTTTATAATCAACATTTAATTTTTTGCAGTTCTACTTGAGGCTTCAAATTATTATGTTTAAAAGTCAGAAGTTGCTCCAAAAGTATAAAATGACACTGTAACACCTTGAATATCTTTTTTTTTTTTTTCATTTTCTGTAGAGATTTCACTTTGTGTTAATTCAAGATATTTGTGGCAATGACAACATCGGCTTCACACCCAAAAAGTGGGTTTGGGATTCAAAGAAACTAATGAGGTACAGATATGCCATCACCCTACCACCCCACCCACACAAACACACACACAAACAATTCTGGACTTAGACATATCCATATCATATCCAGCTCATGTAGTGAAATACATCTCTGAGGGAGAAACCATGGGCTGCTTTTCCATTCTGTTCTTGGCTTTAGGGGATCATGACCCATGCCACTCCACCCACCAGCACCCAGAGAGGAAGACTTGCACTATGGTTGAAAGTAATGCATATCAATTGGGCAGCTCTATTAAAGAGGTGGTAAGAGAGAGGGTCACCTTTGATATCAAAGGTGGGCGGGGGGCAGGATGGCTTCTATTTGACTGCCATCAAGGTCAGAGAAGGTTGAGGAGGGCATTAGATATGATGACTCAGACCAGATGGCTCCTCTGGTATGACTTATGCAACAAACAGTCTGGCCTTACATACAGTACAAGCTTCAGTTTCAAGTACACCAAGGGGGTTATTTATGATCTTGACTTGGTCACTTGTCATTTGCTAGGGGTAGTATTATGATGCTGTGACATGCTAATGAAAGCCAAGGCGTCTTATCAAACCCGTAAACCTGATACTCACAGATATTCAAAGCTCTTCAGTGGCCAGTAAATATACTGAATATTGTCTCAGTGGAAATGGTGCAGAGGCACTGGTGCGTTTGACTGCTTGCGTGTGCGTTCTTGTATATTGGTTATGAGTAAGTGTGGAGTGTGTCTGCTCATGTGGCTAGTCAGACAGGAAACAACCTGGTGACCTTCAGAGGTCAGGGCTCTGCCGTCAGCCTATTAATCACATCCATGTCTCGCTCCTCTGCTGCCATGAGGACAGACCGGCTGAGCTCACTGTGTTTAGCGCTGATGTCTGAATGTCAGATCAGGCATCCGGCACTCAGGCTCACTGCCTACATGTCTGCTTCATTGAAGAACAAATCCCCCAGCAGGTAATCAAACAAGCTCAAAATCAGTTGCCGTGGAGCCTATTTTTAGCCTAAAATTATGGCTGATAAGCAGCAGGAGTCAAAGTAGCAAGTGAAAAATTCTTCCCACCTCTGGCTTTTATTGTTGGTTCGATGTATTTGTGCAATACTCTATTTATACCTCATGTATCTTTGAGATGGCACCAACAGTCATTCATACCCCCTTCTTGCTGTGAACACTAAAGAGGAGGCCTTCTGAAAATGTAGGCATTCATCCCCCCATTCTCTCTGTATGATGCCTGCCTTTGGGCATGGCCATTCAGAAGAGCTCGAAACACTTTTTCTGTGATACAAACACAGTTTGGGAAAACAAGAGTGATTCAATCTCCTCAAACACTTGAAAAGGACAGTATGCTATCGACAACAATGAACAACAATCTGATCATAGACTGGAGTTAGAAAAAAGTACCAAAATGATGCATCATGCTAAAGGGCACATGCTGTGATTGTATTCAGCATTTATTGAGGAGATTCTGCAAAAAACAAAATGTCTTTAAAGGTACCATAGTGTTTAAGTGTTGATAAGAAGATATATTTGTAGTTTTAAGAACCAAAATTTTCTGAGATGTAGTTTTACATCTCCTCTCTCAGGCATCTCTCTGGAACTCTAAGAACAATAGGTCAGTCAATCAGAAGAACCTCTGTTGTCTCGTTGGCTGACTGACCTGTTTTTTGACCAGTTTTGAATGGTCAAGTAAAAATACAGCAGATTTCAGGTAAACACTTAGAGAAACCAAATCCTGCAAAATTGTATGGTGGGCCCAGGTGGGCAGTGCTTAGGATGTGGTTGAGGGTATTGACTGCTTTCTTGTGACATCACAAAGTTACAGAAGTCTGACACAGCTGGTTTTAAGGTTCAGTTTCTGAAAGCAGGCTGTGAGCATTTCTCTGTGGACTGAGACCGTTGATACCTTCACAGGATTGATATAGACCTGCTTTATAATCAAAGAAGACATGGAGGTCTACCTTTGTGCTATATACCTTTAACAAATATTACGGTAAGTGTAGAGAGGCCTTCTTACTAGTCCTCAATGTGTCTGTGTGGGAGGACGGACTGCTGAGAAGAGGGAAAGATGAAGTAATGAGAGAGGGATGGATACATGGATGGATAGATGAAAGGGAATGACGAAGAGGAGGGAGATCATTTCTGCAGCCCTGATGGGTGTGCAGGTATCGGAGAAGGGGGGATGGGGATCACAAGCGTGAGCAGGTGAAGGAGTGTGCCTGGAAAGGCTGGCTGGTGAGATAGATAGATGGATGGGTGGAAGTGGAGAGGAGTGGAGGGAGAATGCTTCAGTGGCTCCACTTGACAGCTGAGTGAGAGGGGAAGCAGAGTGGCTACTCTATGTAATTTGTTAGCGGGTCCATGATGCATGCAGGCATGATACCACACCAAGCCTGGAGAACACGGTGCAGACGAGGGGGAGAGACAGACAGCAGAGAGGAAGGGGGGAGGAAAGACAGGGGAGTGTTTTGACAGATCAGGGTGCATCAAGGGAAAAAAGGGGTTTGTGAAGAAGAGAGGATGAAGCTGGAAAACCACATGCAGTTTTTTAGCCTCTGTCAGCCAGGTGAGACCAACCGGCGGCCCTATCTCCTGTATTGTGCACAAGGCAGCGGATGTTTTGTGTAACCGCGTCTGCGTCCTTCATGGTGAGCTTCAAAATCATTGTCTACCTGCTATCTCGACAGCTCCGTCTGCTCTGCTCAGCAGCAGGTGCGTCTCATCTTCGTACAAGCCACTCTGGATGCATCACAGACACAATTTGCCCAAGCTTATCTGAGACGCTGAATAAAATGACACAAATCTGGGCATCAGCCCGCTAATAATGATGCCATGTTGATGTGCGACCTGTTTTGTGTGTGAGTGTGTATGAATGTGTGTGTGTGTGTGAGAATGTGTGTGTTTTTGCGGCTTGTTGACATGGGACTGATCCAGGATGCCATGGCAGCTGTCTGCTATAATTACCTGGGAGCCCGATCACGCACACTGACGCACCCATACACACACACACATCTCCTGATTACCTCATAAGGCGAGGTTTGTCTGATTAGCTTCCATATTTACACCAAAGACTTGTTATTAATGAACATGTGTTCGACGTTTCGCTCCACTATACTTTGTAACTCTCTGAACATTTGGGAGCCAATCTTTGACAATGTTTGAGGAGCATCACTGATTAGATGCCACATTCAAAAAACCGAGGCCTGTTGTGATTGGAAACGCAGTTTGCTGCATGTGTATAATTTTCAATTTGAGAATGAGGCTTCATGGGTGTTTGTTGAGCAGGAAATGGAAAGTGGGAAAGAAGGAGGGAAGAGGGTGCCTGGTGTCTCACCACAGACACCTTGAAAGAGCACAGACTAGAGGTATTTCTGGGGGTCACGTCTATGAGACTTGAACGGCATCAACCAACCAACATAGTCTGCTGTTTGACACACACAGACACACACATACCTAGAACACAGGACACAGTCCCTCCCATGACTCTCATAGCCCCCACCCCCTTCTGCCAAATATTAGTAATGAAATGCATTGTTATTTATGTGTCATCTGATGCTGCAGGACCTGGAAATGAAGAGCTTGTTAACTTTATGGATCTCTAAATAGATCATCAGGTGCCCTATACAGAGACTCACTCAACAATGGCTCCCCATCTTGGATGAAATACACCTTTTTTCCTAGCTCACTTAAAAGCAGATTGGAAGAAAAAAGATCCAAGCACTCACTGCGTGCATGTATACTCAGCATTCATGGGGCAGTGCACAATCATTTACATTTGCCATTATTTGTGAGCAACAGAAGAGAGCTGGGGAGAGGCAGCTGCACCATGTATAAGAAGCTAAAAATCAAACTGACATGAACAAGAGAGTGACATGAAAGGGAAGGATGGGTATGGTATAAGGAGAAAGAGCAAAGTGCAGCAGGGCAGAGCAAAAAGAAGTGGCGCATCAGTCGCATTGGATGGAGAGAGGGATTGTGGGTAGAGGAGGTGATGGGATGCTCTGTTTTCACCAGTCATGCCTGTCCATGTTCCCTCGAAAGCCTGTATCTCATTTTTCAGGAGGTCAGGTGTGGAATGCAAATGGCACCAAGCAATGCCTGCATGTGCTCTGACGCTGTGTCCACACTGACATGTTTTCATTTTAAAACTAGAAACTGTGTCTGTCCAGATGAGTATTTTAGCTCCATATCAGAAATAATCTCTGTCCATACTAACATGAATTTTAACACATATCACATGACCATTCTGAGTGAGACATTTGCCATTTCTGTTGGAAAAGGTACTTAGGTAGTGTGGATACCAGGCCTATATTGCCTATATGTAGCAAACGTTCAAACCAAAATAAAAGTTTAAGTGCTGATTAAGTGCTGATTAAGTGGTGGACCTGAGGTCCACCACTTAATCAGCTCTTAATCTTAAATTCAGGATTGATGAGACGTTGAAAGATGTCTGTTGTGTGATTAGCCACAAACTGCTTGATTTGTGCTGGCGAGTGAGAATGAGGAGCTGCAGAATAAGAAAAGGTGGGAGTCAGCACAGTAAAAGATTCATTAACCAAGTGAGGATTTAATAAATAGAAATAAAAAGAGAATATAGGATTCATCCTCAGTCTTCATTACATTACAAGCCAGTATGTCAAACAAATGAGATATTTAATGGATAAATGAAAGGTAAAGCTCCAAAGTCATTATGGATCATCCTCTGGGGAGCAGCACCATCTGTACCAAATTCCCATGGGAATTCAACCAATAGTGGTCCAGACATTTCACCAAAAAACTGAAATGTCAGTCTTTTGTGAAGATAAAAAAGCACCAAAGTCAGAGCCATGCTTGTAGCAAGACTAAAAACAGCTGGGGTATGGTATAGTCCATACACAATGAGATGGTGTGAGTAGTTTATCCTTTAGTCCTGACTCATATTTCACTCAGTGGACTGGAGGACTCTAGGTACAGGGAAAGAGTGTAAACACTGGGCTTTGTCTCTGTGGGCACGCCTACACAAGGAGAGGAGGATTTCGTTCCCTCTAATCCTCCCGTTTACAAGAGCAGCCACTTTCCAGGGCCATTGTGGACGGTCGTCTCCCTCCATTTACTCCCTGCATGGCACTCATTCCAGCTAGTTTAACGCTGCCTGGGTTCCAGGGGGAAGGATTAGGATGTGACGCGCACCAGCTAGTGTGGAAACAACATTGACTACGGAGCCCTCTGTCACTCCTCTCTCCTCCCTGAAGGGCACACTTGTGGACTTTGTGAAATTCTCCACATGGATTTATGCTGATTATCGGTGCAAGCGTGCATTCTTAAACCAATCAGGAGGGTTTGAGCTGCAGCAGGAGGGGAGCAGCGATGCACTTTACTACATTCAGAAGACTCGTCTTACACTATTTACTCCTATTAGTTAGGCCTTTTTTCATGTCTAGAGCTTTGAATGCAGATTTGGGGAATTAATCTTGCCTTGTTTGTTTGGCAACACCCAGACTCCTCAATAAAGAAACAAAGAAATTCAAATTATACTTTTTATACCATTTATTGGTAGCATGGAATACCAATAAGCTTTACTCAAAGAGGTCTGCCTCTGTATGAATCCTACCCAGACACTTGAAACAACATCCGGAACTTGTCAGTGGCAAAAACAACCACTTTTGATTTGTCAATATCGGAACCAAAAATAGCAGGTTCAAAAAACCTGACATTATCATTTAAACCCTTATTTGGTTATTGAATGTGACTTAAATTAAAAACTTAAATTCTTAATTCTCAATGAACATTTTTGTTTGTTGAAGCTGAACCATGACTGAAAAACTGTGAAACAATGATTTACATCGTGACTTAGCATAAGCCCTTGGCACACTTCTACCAAAGTCTACACATATTGATAAAGGCAATGTAATGGGCGGACTCTGTGTCCACGGATGAAGTCAGACCTCCCAAAATTCTCCAAGCTCTTGAGCCATATGGTGGAAAAGAGTCATGTTGTGACAATGGTGATGAAATGAGAGTTTAATAGGGAAATCTCCTCCCCCAGCACTCACTGATGGGCAGCAAAGTGAGTCAGTGGATTACCCGATTTCACACAGTTCACAGAGGAGGGCGAGGCTAATGGCACGTCACTTATTGAAATGGAGCAGCGTAGGTTAACCCCACACGTGGGCCGACATCTTTTCATTTAGTTTGCACGGCTAACCAAAAAGGCGATTACCACAGGGAGCAAAGCCATTAAAATGCTGACCTTTTCCCTTTAAGACGACAGCTCTGTGTGTGTGTGTCTGTGTGTGTGTGTGTGTGTGTGTGTGTGTGTGTGTGTGTGTGTGTGTGTGTGTGTGTGAGTGTGAGTGTGAATGTGTGTGTTTTTGCACATTGCCATAATAACTTGCATGAACTTGGTTAGTATGATTGAGTATTTGCTGTGTGGTGAGGTAAAGGGCAATATGTCATTTTAGAGCATCAGCAGAAGTGTGTACATATATACAGCCCCTGCACACACACACACACGCACACACACACACACACACACATTGCATCAATCCATCCACAGCGTGGATTATAAGACCCGTATAGTGGAAAAAGGACATGTCTGAAACCACAGCAATCTTTTCTCTGTCCCTGTTGTCAGTAGAGTCATTCATAGTTTTCCCACAAACCCCAGACTTCATTAGACTGATCAGAGCATATTGGAAAACCAATAAGATGAAAACCAACAGGTTGCAGTTCATCTGAAGCCTAAATTTATTTTGATAAATCACTGCCCACCAGCTTGATTGCTTATTTTTTCTCTGACATGCCATTAGCAATTTCTGGAAGGTATTGTCCTCCTCTATTCAAAATGAATTGGTCAGAGGTAAAGCCAGCATCCTTTTGTGAATAAATCACTCAGAAATGTCCTAATTAAGTCTGCCCATTGGCGAGTGAGGGGAGTCAGCCGCCGACACAGGGAGAAAAACCAGCAGAAAGAAAAAAATCCAATTCCTTCTCTAAAAAGCAGAACAATGGCAGAGATGGCCGGGCCCTGACTGACAAAAGGAGAATTCACAACAGCTGAGGCGCGAAGGCATTATTTTTGACTTCCTATTATGTTTGTACCTTGGAGATGTTGGGATCTGATTCAGCACACTGTTCTGTTCCAATTTCCCTCCATTCACTCGCACATCAGTCCATTATCATTAAATACGCGTTTGATTTCCTCACAATGCACTCACTCCTCACAATGAACAGAGATGTAGAGAGTGAGAGGAGAGTGGGAAAACACATTAAATAAATGGCCTATGAGTGAATGACAACAATAAACATATTTGCGCTGGGAGCAATGAGCAATGTTTATAGTGATAAATGATGTGCAGAAGTGGGTCGACTGAGACGCACCGCAGGAATCCCCGACTGGAGGAGAGGAAGACGCATTAATGAAAGAAGAGAGTAAAACAGGTAATGAAAGAGACAAGCCATTCTTTGGTACAGTGGTGTGATGCTTAACAATAGCTATGTTCCCTAAAAACTGCAGAGATTTCAATCAAATCTCTTGTAAAATAAATAGCAATCAGTGAGTTTCCGTCAGCTACCTTTATGTGAATATATTCATGAGAGTGTGACAAGACAATAGGTGTGTCCGAACTCAGGAGCTGAATTCTTTAGAGGACACTGTCTACAAACCAGGGCCCTTTGTAGCCACCACAGACTGAGCCAGGTAACCTTGGTAACCTTGGTAACCTTGGCAGCATGTAACTTTTTTTCACAAAAACTTTTAAGGCCCTTGGCACAGTAAATCTTGGGATAGGTTGTTCCATGAAGATCCACATGTCGGAGTGAACTTGCTGTTTTTGGCAGGTTACTTTAGCCAGTTCAGTGCATTAGCATGCTAACACTTGCTAATTTGCAGTAAATGCATAGTACAGCTGAGGCTGATGGGAATTTAACTAGTTACAGAAATAAGCAGCGCTGGATGAAAAGTCAGGAGGTCACCTATGACATTGGGTTTCATCTTCTGGAGACCATGAATGTCTGAAGAAACATGATCTCAACTCATCTGACTGAGATATTTCAGTTGGGACCAAAGAGGTGGACGGGCCAGAACTGGCATCTCCCATGCCACAACATTAAAAAGGAATTTCATATGAATACATTCAAGAGCATGTCACAAAACCAAAGGGGTAAACTGTGACTCTGACATATTGTGGGCTTTTTATACTGCTTCTCACCAAAGATGGCACTAAAGAGGGTAACATGGAACAACAGCCCTGATCATGGTGGAGTGGCAGCTCTCTCTGAAGTAAAACAGGCAGAAGCATCCATCCATCCATCCATCCATCCATCCATCCATCCATCCATCCATCCATCCATCCATCCATCCATTATCTATACTGCTTGATCATCAGGGTCACGGGGGGGGGCTGGAGCCAATCCCAGCTGACATTGGGGAAGGGCGGGGTTCACCCTGGACACATTGCCAGTCCATCGCAGGGCTGACATATAGACATACAGAGACAAACAAACCTGCATGTCTTTGGACTGTGGGAGGAAGTAGGGAGCATCCATGCAGGCACAGGGAGAACATGCAAACTCCACACAGAAACACACCACTGCACCACCGTGCCACAGGGGCAGAAACATTAGTGAGAAAATCCTTTTTCAGCAGCCTCTAACAAGTCTCCTCTTTGATGATAGCCAACAAAGGTGGACGGACAGTGCAAGGAAACATGAGGGACATATATGACATTTCAACCTGTTTATCCAGCAGATCTGTGCATTTGTGTTGTTATTTCATACGCAGCCACAAGAACATTTCACATGACACTGTTTTAGTTCTCATACAACAGCAGCGGTTGCCAATTTATTTGTGTAAGTCACTTGAAATCAAAGAACACAGGCCTCTTTCTACTCACCTGTTTAGCACTGACACGCAGTGACAGTAGGAGAAATCTATTATAGAAAAGGATGTCAACTTTTCCAGTGACAAGGGCCTCAATAGACCAGAATTCAGTGCAGATGGAAACAGGCTGTGTTTTCACACCGCTCATTTTTTCTCTGTCAAATAGAAAAACTCTCGACATCTTAGTACATTCTTCCTCTTCTTCTCCAACACTGAAATTTGAATGAGTCCTTTGAGATTGCTGAATTGCACTCTGGGAAATGTAGGAATACACTTAATGAAGCAGAAGTAAACAAGGCATGCTGCAGGAAGGTGGTTACACCCCAAAAGAATGTGTCCCCTTCTGGTCACAAACCTCCCGTGCTGCACAAATCTCCAAGCAACTGTCGACCCATTAAACCAATCCAGACAGATGCATTATGGGAGGACAGATCGACACATGCTGCAGCACTGGGCCACTTATCCAGATTAGGGAGCAATGCCTGTCTGCTACTAGAAGACACTCGGGACCTCTGGGACCGATGTGTGTGTTCATGTGTGAGAGAAGAGAGAGAAGTGGCGGAGAAAGTACAAGAAAAAAAATATAAATGTTAAATATAATGTCACATAACAACCACACACATACACACACGCACATCATGCTGACATGGCTCTGGATCAAGAGGGGAGGCTCATCATCAACCCGCACCGTGAGATAACTGTGAAGAAAAGCCAGGGCACTATGGGTAATGCTGCTGATTAATAGCATTCAGCAGACATTAAGGCGCTATGATTATCTCTCCCGCACTGCGCCTCTCTCTCCCGCTATGCTAATTATTGTGGTGTCGCTCTGAGGGGTATTTCTTTTTTTTTCCTAACATCTCTCTCTGACACGAGCCTCTCTCTCCCTGCATCTGATATCATTTGTTATCAAATCATCAAAACTCACTTTTATCCGCTTATCACTGATGATTAAGTGAAGCAACGGCTGATGACTGACAAGATACTGCTAGACGAACATATTAATCTGCAGAATTATAAATCTTTGTTTAGATATTTCCTGCACAGAGATCTCTGCTGATTTATGCCTGATCTCTCCATTAGAGTGATAAACATAATTGGACTTGCTCAAATTTGTGTCTGTGTTAAATGACCAACTGAGAGCAGATCAAACAAGCATAGGATTTGCTGGGAAGTACAGTAGATCTGACAGTCTTTCAAAATCCTCAAAACATTCCTGAATGTTTAGCCAAGCTGCAATGACACAAAGGACTTGAGGTACATCTTTTGTTGCTGCTAATGTTTATGTTACAGGTTGTCTACTGGAGTGATTCACAGAAATGTATTTGATGGGAGAACTATGTCACTACAAGCTAACGGCAGCAGAGCCATGACAGGTCAATTATACCTGCAGCAACAGCTTTTTCTGTCTGCTTCAAGCAAATGAAGAAGATGTTTAAAACATAACATTGCTATCTTTCAGAATACCTGATGGAAACTGATGAAGGCTGGAGCCAGAGGAAAGAAACATGCAAGTAACAATGGTAAAAATAAAAAATTGTCGTTCAATTGTGGTTGCTTTTTATTTAATCTGGGGAAGTTTAAAGGAGTGTAAGGCCAGTCACACCCACACCCATGTGAAGGGTTCAAGCCAAGTCACCCATTGGTTTGTGAGCCTCCAGTTTGTAATTTGGTCGTCAGCATCTGGTTTTTTTAAACCAGCAGAAACCATATTTGGAGGAGAAGGTGGAGCTGAGAAGGAGTGAGGGGTGGATCTGACCTGCTCTGTACTCTATCCTGATTGTGTGGTACAGTCTGTCAATCACACAGTAACCACTCCCCCTAATTCATCCCCTGCTTTATGGTCTATTTTCCTATTCTATTTTTAACATCATGTTGTATTGAATACTTGAAAATAGAGACTGAGATGTGGTTAGCATGAGACTCGCATCATCTCATGATCTAAAGAGTCGGTGCCAACTTTTAAAACGTGAAGCGGCTCACAACAAAAACTGACAAAGCCCTGACACCTTTCACAACAGCTGTGTGTGTCAAAGCTGAATCTGACACAGATATAAAAAGTATAAAATACAAATATGTTTTTTTGGTATTTTTTTTTTTCATTTTAGCAGTTGCATGTGGAGACAGTGGCATTGTAGTGACATTTTCTGTCAAAAATAAATTGAATAAAAGAATAATTTCATAATTCAAGTGTAGCCTGCAAACCTACACTCTTACATGTTACTTGATCAAATTTGTAGCCAAGTTACAGCAGAACATTTTTTTCCTGCTTTTGTTTTTCAGGTTTGACTGACAAAAGCTTAAAAAAATAAATTAATAAAAAAACAACCAAAAAAAACATCACGCTCAAAATTAAAAATAGAATTACTTACTTTGTATTTAAGCATGTCATTAATAATTCATTACATCAGATCATCAACATCCACTGTGTAATAACTCAAATATGTTCCACTGGGCACAGGGAACATGGGAGTAATGTCATTTATACAAAAGTTATGGATCAGTGCTCAGATAAACAGACATACCAGAAAAGTTACTGAACTGAAAAAGGAAAAACGTGGACAGAAACATTGTGTGTGTGTGTGTGTGTGTGTGTGTGTGTGTGTGTGGGTGTGTGTGTCTGTGTGTGTGTGACTGTGTGTGTGTGTGTCTGTGTGTGTTTGTGTGTTAGGTATAAGCGTGTGGAAATTGGATGCCAGGCTTTATAGATCCTCATACCGTGATAACACACACTCCATCCACACATCACGAACACA
Organism: Rachycentron canadum; assembly: GCA_038496675.1. Lineage (NCBI taxonomy): Eukaryota > Metazoa > Chordata > Actinopteri > Carangiformes > Rachycentridae > Rachycentron > Rachycentron canadum. Next base: position 1,932,224 of record CM076667.1, read on the forward strand.
TGCTCACAAAGTTGTGACAGTTCAAAATGAGAAAACAGTGAACTTTAACTGCCAAAAACAGAAAATGATTTGGATTTAAAGCCACAAAAAAACAAAAAACAAAGTCAAGACTCAAATCCAATGACTGGCAGGACCTGTGAAACACTCGACAGCCTTATTGACTTCTCCTGAGTCTTCATGTGACAACGCTGCTGTCAAGGCAACATTTTATATTCCACCAGAGGCAAGCCTGATCTGTGCCGCTAACGCTAGATGCCAAACGTATTGAAATGAGCTCAGGCGACAAGCGAGCACACCCCCCTTGGTTGTTTCAGTCACTGTTCCAGCCACAGGCTCCTCTCTCCCAGGGCCTCTTCTTCACTGGCGTTTGAAAATAAAGATGATTTACATGAAGGTTACCGGTGCTGCTTTCAGTGGGATGGTGGTAAATGCGTGGCAGTGGCGCTGGGAGTGCTGGCGGGGGAATTCTTGCTGGCCCAGTACGGTGGTTCTGATCCAGCCCTGAGGGAGCAGCAGCTGAAGGCGGGGTGGCATGGGAGAGCTGACACTTAACATGGACAGGGGCAGAATGGGGCAGACAGGGAAGGTCACAGGGTCCCTCTGGAAGTGTGTGTGTGTGTGTGTGTGTGTGTGTGTGTGTGTGTGCGTGTGTGCGTGTGTGTACACAACACTCTTGTGAAACAAAGCTAGAAAGAGCTAGCACCACTGGCTTGCGGCTGGATTTCAGCGTGTTTGTGCACATATTTGAAGCAAACTCTATATTGCACATGGCGTGGAGAGAGGAGAGTGTGTGTATTTGTGTGTGTAAGTTTGTGCGTGTGTGAAGAGGTAATAGAAGCTGACAATAGCGAGGTGCGTCCCCTAACTCTTGAGTGGACTGACAAGGACATGTGACAGCATCCAGGCCAGCTCGACTGTCAGCACCACTCACTGAGGAGCCACACTGATGACAGCAGACAGCAGCCAAACACCACTTCTCATGGAAGCACTAAACACACACGCATGCTCTCATTTTCTGTATCGACAGCCTCCCATCAGAATACAGTGATAATCAGTTATTTATGAAGACAAGACGTCTGTTTGTCAAATGCAGAAGAGCTTCAAACTCGGGCTGGTTACTTAAAGCTTTTCAATATGCTGTTGCTCAAGTAGCAGAATCCTGAGAAATGTTGACTGACTGACAGGAAGTGATGCGTTTAACAGTCCCTGCAGCAGAAATGTGCTTCGTCTAGAAAAACAGAAGGACGACAGAGAAAATGGCATTAGCAAGTGATAGTTGTAATGGCTGAGCAGACACAGAAATTAGCATAGACCGAACAGAAAATCCAAATAAAAGCCCCTTCAGGGTAAAAAAAAAAAAATCCAGTGCTGAAACAATTAGTCAATTAATCAATTAAGAGACTAACAGAAATTGAACCGCCTGATCACTTGGGCCATTTTACAAACAAATACGCCACATATGTGCTGGTTCTAGCTTCTCAAATGTTTATTTTCTGACTTTTACATCGTTGTAAATTGAATATACTGTATTTGGATTCGGGATCTTTCTAATGTTCATAGACAAAACAAATGATCAATAAAAACAAACTAAAATAATAAAATCTCTTGTGTCATTTCGGATAAATAAGCTAGAGCTGATATTACTTGAACAGTGGCCACAGGACATCACTGCACAGTCATCAAGTCAGCAATAACAAAGTGGGTTTGCTAACATTAGCTAACTTTAGCAGCCATTAGCTACCTTTCATACCAGACCATATGAGGTTGTCGCATCAAAACCACTGAGAGCAGTGAGGGTTTTTTTTATGTATCGTCGAGTTCAACTTGTAAGTTCCACAAATGAAATAGTGTGGCCTTAAAAACTTAATAAACCAAATCTGTTCTGTGAGTAACACAACTGAAAATCAGCATCAATCTACTTGGTTCTCCCACAGAGAGGCTCTCACCTTGGAGGACAAATAAAACCAGTCACAGCTCTCTGACAGAAGCTGTTTCATATGATCCTCTTCTCTTTGCATTTCTACCTCTGCTGCCGTTGGCATTCAGCTTCCCTTCCTCCCCCAGTGGAGGCGGGAGAGGCGGGAGAACCAGACTCCCCCATGCAGCACCGTGTGTGCTTCTGTGTGTGTGTGAGTGTGGAGTATAGGGGAGCTGGGTGTAGCTCTGTACTGTGAGGTCAATACACATCCTGACAGTCAGTAATTGTACCAGAGGGAGGTGTGGGAGGGTGCCGTAATGCAGGGTGACATCTTGCAAGACTTTTAGGCAGTCAAATGCTGAGGGGAGGGAGGAGGGGGACAACAGAGAGCTACACTTCAAAACACCATTGACAGATGTGAAAACCTATGACTCCAGAGCTGACCCTTATGTTTCAACTTCAATCATCGGTTTAAGGAGGATCGTTGAGGTAGTAAAGCAAACGGATGGCATTACAGTCAAGAAGCCATCATCCTGTGCCTCCCTCAGGCCACGTCCACGCTTTCATTTTAAACACATTTTCATTTTAAAATCTTTTCAGGTGAAATGGTAAACATTTGTAAAGGATAATGATCTTGTCCATACCACGGTAGTCGAGGTCGCAACCCTCTGACTCGACCAATAGGAGTGTCTCCTGGAGTAGCACCACTACACACGGTCTGTACCGACCTACCTCCGTTGCCATGGTTGCTATAATAATAGTCATGAATTGGTTCGATTTAGGAAAAGGTATTTATTTGGCTTAAAAAACACTAAGATGCAAAATTAGACACTCTTTGTTGTTGTGATTACAGTAATAAAAAAAGTGGTCATGGATAATAGAAACAACTTAAACTGCCACTTTCCCATGGGAATCTAACACTGCTCTTCTGTGTCATATCCCCGTGTTTTGTTGGCTCATCCATCCATGCTGAGCTCCTCCTGATGTGAACTTTGTAAACTACATCACCGCACTTCCCTTCGCTCCTGTCATCATCACTACGACCACTAGATGTCGCCTAGCAACAAAACCTACGTATGAGGCCATAACAACCTGCTGACAGACGACCGCTGGGGTAATGACCCCACAGGTCACAGGATAGTCTCCAAGGCTGAAGCTGTGTGTTTATTTTCTAGAAAAAGGTTATATGATAGAAGCGTGATGAGTCAGGGATAAATTGTGACTAATAAGACGCAATCAGAAAACAGATGTGGGCGCCTGAGTCATCACTCCAAAAGTCCTAAAGTCCTAAAGTTTCTTCCCAGACTAAAACAGTGAAAAAAGTTTTCACACTAAAAAGAGGCCGGCAGAGTTTCCAAAAGTCTCTATTGTAGAGGCTTGAAAACTCTGGAATAAACGTAGAGAAAGTGATGTGTCTTAAAGTGTATCAGTGTGGACGGAGCCTGACAATCCTCCACTGAATATGAAATGTTAATGTAGCAAGTATTTAACAGTCTCTGTCTCTGCATGCACCAGAAATCTGTTTATTTCATATCAACTTCTCACCCACTCACACCCCCACCCCTCCTCTTTTCAGGAGAAAAAAAAAAAACAATTTAGCTGCCACTTTGTTATGATTGCATTTTCCAATCTGATGGGATTCTTAACAAAAGGAAAGCCAGTCTGTTTTTTTTTCTCGATGTTCTCAGGGGCTCAGCAGGGGATCTCCAGCTGAGAGATGGTATCTGATGGCACGACGCATAGACAGACACACGCATGCACAAACACATGTTCACACACACGTACAGTATTATGCATGTAGAAATGTACCCGCATCAACGCAACAACAGTAATAAGAGTGGTAATCAAGGCTGGAATAACAGAGCATTTTCAGGCAGCTTTCAGAAATGCAGGGTTAATTTTGCCGCTGCCACTTGAAAGTCAGCAGGTTGCTGTGCTAATTAATGGAGCATGACTGCTATCCTCAGGCAAATCCTCACATACACACTCACACACACACTCACACCCATGCAGTCACTTTCACTTTACACAAACACACACACACAGACAGATACACACACTGGAAAACAAATTCCTCACAAAACCAGGCACAAACAAATACGACAACTTTTCAGGCGTGTGTGTATGTATGCATCCATTTATGTGTGTGTGGGCTAATCAAGTGACATGCAGCTGCACACTCAATCAGGCCAGCCTCGACGGGAACACACAAACACACACACACACACACACACACACACACACACACACACACACACACACACACAGCAGCAAACAAACATTTCTCTGAGCTCAGACGCAGGAGTGGCTGTAGTCATCATGAGGTTTGGTCCTGTGCTCCAGTGGTTCCCGAACCCTTTCTGTCTGACACATTCCCAACCATTATTAAATGAGGTATAATAATCTTTCACTGACTCCACCTGTTGGGGCCTTTCCATTTGTCACATATAGCTCTTGTTCATCAGTTTATCCATTACTACTTGAACTTTCGACCTATTGACCGTAACTATTTGTTACTCAGTGCAGATGAGATTCAGCTGTTTGAATCAGTTTTATTAAGTGGTTATTCTTTACTCAGTTAGTTTCCAAAGGCAAAGATCTTCCAACTCGTCCAACCAAGTGCCAGCCCTCCATGACATCACTCGTTGGTTTGTGAGCTGCTGTATTGAAGGCTCCAGTTTGTAATTGGGATGTCGGCCATCTTGATTTTTTGAAACTACTGAAGAGGAGTGAGTTGTGGCTCTGACCTGCTCAGTGCTTTCTCCAGCTGTCCATCACACAGTAACCACGCTATAATGCTTTTATATAAATCTATACAGTCCATGCTTCGAACTGAGGTTGAATTGTGCGATGAGCTGGTGGTTTACTAAATATTTTAACAATAACTTTAGATCAGCATTCATTCTTGTTTTTCTCTTATCTATGGTGACCACAAGACCTTAACCTACTTCAATTTAAGAAAACATGTATTTAGACAAACACAAAAAAAGACCAGAAAAGATCTTCAATTGGACACTTGCACTACAAAAACTCATACACTCAAACAGAGGTGTAGCCAGGGGATACACATGCATGGATGTGCTATTTATCCATGAGCACCTGTTGTTCAATACGCTGCAAACTTCAAAAGCCATAAATCATTGAATAACATCAAACCACTGTAGTTTTTTTTTTTTTTTTTTTTTGAAACAAAACTGTGTAGATATATTTTACTGATGAAATCACAACTTCTATTTTTTTTAAATTAGTTGAGCTAATCCACAGCCTCTTCACAGAGATGCTGGTAAATGCAGCAGCCCCTCATCGCTGCTGCACACTATAAAACCCCCATGAGTCAACATTAACTGGGCTAATATGGCTGACACTAACTGACACAGATCAATTCATCTGGTCGACATGCAAGACAACAGAATGTGCCGAGCTCAGCAAACAGAGGCTCGTATGATGCTACTCTGAAGCAGCACGTCTCCATGAACCTTGAACTGAGTCACCTTTGCTCATCTGAGAGACGTCTGTGGTAATAAGGCCACTGCTTTAATTCCAGGTCCATTAAAGAACACACACATTTGCACACACATACACAGTGTAATAACCCTGGACGCTTATATGTGTACGTGTTTGAGTTGAGAAGGTAGAAGAGGTCAGTGAGGGGGGTCAATGTCAGAGGCTGGTATCCTTGTTCAGTGATGAGCGGGCGGGCTGCTGACACAACCATGATTATACAGGAGCAGCTTGACCTGGAACAACACCACTAACAGCTAGAGACACAGTCACACGCAAACAGTCACACACACTCTAACACACACACACAAACACATGGCTGTTTCACTGCGAGAGGTATAAAACACGACAAATAGCAGGTTGGGAAATATACCAAGGCCAGATGGGACAAGGCAGCACATACACCTGTTCAAAACCACACAACCTGCCGGCAGACAAAAGCCTGTGGTGCCTGACATGAACAGGACCCGTGTTTTCCATCATGAGGACCTCACGCACTGTCATTATGAATCACTAGAGACGAGCATTGACCGGGGCGTCTCCGTGACGCCTGTTAGCACCACATCAGATGCTCTGTCTCTGTCGATTATATGAGGAAACTCTATGAGAAACAGTTCCCTGCCGGACAGCACTCCTACGTTGATCACGTGAGGAAAACACCAGGTCCATCCTGTCTGCATCTGCTGAAACAAAGACAAATTTCTTTTAAAACAGTGGTTTCAGCCTTTCAAGAAAATCTCACAGGTGGGGGGTGTGGTGGGGTGGGGTGGGGAGGAGGCTTCCCCTCCAGCGAAGTCACACTCTCTGACGGCAAACCCAGTTTCCAAATGACTATAATTTTGCTTTTAAGCTGAATCCTGACCCAGAATCATAATTCATTATCAGCGACGCTGTGAGAGAATGAATCGGGGACTCCGAAAAATTACTTATAAAAGCCATCAGTGGTCTGACAAGGGTAGTAAATCTTGGCTTGCACTCAGGTGTGACTGCATTGTGCGAATCAGGTGTTAAATTTGGAATTAGCTGCTTGCTGGCTAACAACACATACATCACACTAATGCAGTTCTGTCATTGCTGCGCTCGCCCTTAATCAGGGCGCATCTGTGTTCTGATGAGGCGACTCGGCTCTCTATAATGATAACACACGCACTCACTCGCAAACACACACGTACACAAATACACGTTTACACATACAGAGGAAGTCCCGAGGAGCCTAATGTTTGCATTGGACTGTGCTGTTGTGTTTTAAGTGAGCCAGAGAGCAGCAGAGAAGCACCACAGACCTGCTGCTTTCTGATACTCCACGTGCTCTAATGGACAGTCACAGCTGGATCTGTGTACTGTGTGCAGGCAGCAGGAGTGTCATACTCAGGACACAGGAGATACAGTGGACTGGCTGGCAGCAGTCTTGCAATAAGAAAGAAAATGGAAATATGTTTCATGTCTCTCTACTCTGTCTTTTTGTCCAGATGACAAATGTTTCCACATCTTACATGTGTATTTTATTTTTTAAGTGTAACAGTGAAGGAGTTGGTGAAATGATTAGGGTTGGGACTTTGGGACTTCTTTAGTCTCTACCTCCGGTTGCTAATATTCACTTTGGACTCTCCAAGTTGCTTTTATTTATTTATTTAAACAGCGTCCTCCCTTATCTCCCTATACCAGTTTAAAATGCTACACGTTGGTTGACATTTTTTTTTTTTATCCCAACCAAATCGCACTTAAGGAGTTGAATAAGCACATGGCAAAATTATAGTTAATGTAGAAAATGATCCGTCTGGTTCGACATTTCAGCTACTCTCTGCTAATAAATGAAAGAATACATGGAATAAAAAGACAAAACTCATGTCCTCTGCTGAGAGCAAAACACGCCTGTAGTAAATATGCACCCCAGTGCTTCACTTTTAGTTTGATAATACATGAAAATCAATGTCCTGCACCCACCATATTACTACAGGGGGCAAAGTCTATTTACATGAGAGCAAAGGAGTGAGCGCACACTTCTAACAGACATGACTGTTCCAGCCTCCAAACATCAGCTCAGGGTTTAGGACATCCCTGAGCACCTCAAAACAAGTCCTGTTCACTTCATCAGGGGTATAACTGTTTGAAGAGGTGTTGAAACAGTTTTTATCACTAGTAGCTTTCCCAAACGACATTTTCTGTTGATGTTTGGTACTTGACTTTTCTCTGAAGTACGGCTTTGTGATTCATGGCAGTAGAAAAAAAAACATCAATGAAACATCTTTTATTTTGTTGCTGCAGGCATGTGACGCAGAATTAATTCGACTGAGGCTTGTTGCTTCTTTTGCCCAAGAAACATCAGGTTCTTATAAAGCACGTTTGATTCATCACAAGTGGATGTTGGTGAAACAACGGTGGGGCCCAAACGTGTTCAACACTGAGAGAAATGTTTTAAAAATCTGTTTTCTGCCAAAACATGGAGACAAATGTTCCTACACAAGGCCAGCAAACCATTTTCTGATGCAGCCTCATCCCCTGCCTTTGCTCTGTGGCAGAGTGTCAGCTATGACCTGGATATCCTCCATTTTCACTGACAGAAGGTGCAAAGCCAGTGGCCACAGTAGGAGCAGAACAAAACTGCAGCATAGAGACAAGGCAACTGCCTCCATCTAAATGTTGTGCCGCCTCCAGCTCTCTACAAACTCTGAGGGGCGTCTTCATGGAAAACTCTATTTTCCAAAGCACTGCACTCTGTGGTGGCGCTGTATTTTAATCAGCACAGTGCTGGAGCTGCCAAAACCCTCAGAGAGGAAGAAAAGAGCTGCAATTTTTTTTTTTTCCTTGAGGAATTCTCAAGATATCTCCTGTATATTCAGGCTGATATTTCCTGACAGGTGAAGAATTATTTTCTTCAGCATACTGACCCAAACCTTTCCTGAGTTAAGGTTACACCTAATCAGCAATTTCTTAACAAGGGGGAGGTTTATGAGGAAACAGTCCAGACATTACTGGAATCTTACAGTTAAAAATGGATAATTCACATTACTGATGAGAAGTGGTTTAGTCATGACTGACAGTAGAGGTGATGGACAGAATCAGGTTCAGAGTGCTGGACAGGTCCAGGAGTCAAGGTGAGAGTAATAGGTCACAAGTCATTAAGTTGATATTAAAGTGATTTTTAATGACACTTTTCATCCACATCCAATAGACGTTTTAAAATCCTCCTCCTGATGCTTGGAATAATTAAGTTGTGTATTCCAGATATCATTAGGTAAAGACAACAATGTGAAAAGTGAAAAACATTTCAACGGTAAACTTTTAACTATGACACAAAGGTAGCAAAGGTTTGTTGTGGGTTTTAGAGAATCTGTTGATGTTTTTTTTTTTTTTTTCAATTAATGATTTCATTTAGTTTTAAAATGTCATGAAATTGTGGAAAATGCATAAGGTGACATGTTTCCAATTGTTACAGTTTATTATTTTCCTCTGGAGTCACTCTTAAAATATGTTGCTCGTAAAAATTATTTGCTTGTACAAGTGTGCACATAATCAGGGTGGTGCCTTCTTGACCCTGCGAAAACCCTGAAGTGAGGTCAGTAAATGAAATGCTGTCCTCTGCAGTGGCTGATTCAAAAACATGTATTCAGTTTAGATTCTGCTGTTACCAGGACATAAAACAAGAACCTCCAAAGACAAACAGTCAATAATTTCACAAAAGTCATCCTCAAAAGATTTGAGTCTGGCAAATGGTTTGAATTGATGCATATCATGCAAAATCTGTTGAGTGATCATTTGCAGTGAAGCAACTTTAATGACAAACAGACTTAGTTGGTGATGCTCAGATCCAATACACGGGAGCTGGGTGAGCTTCTGAATTAGACTGTGTCAAGTGTCTACGGATGGATGCTAATGTCTAGCCTGAAGCTACAGTTCAGCTAACTATTGCTAACTAGCTAATAGCACGCCCTTTCATTTCTAATGCTGCCTTCATTTCATTACCAATACAAAATGTAATTTAAGAGTTAATGTTAGCAAACACTGCTGCTCAGTCATGAGCAGTGAGACGGTGAGGATTAGGTGTTGTGGAGATACATTTTGACATCCTTTGTATTAGCTCTTACAATAGGAACCCTCTCAGGAGTTTTACCTGAAGGGTAATTGAACAATATTGAAATCAATGTGCATTGAAGGCTCAGTAATTGCATTAGCAGTGGTGGAAAGTTATTAAGTACATTTATCTAATTCCTGTACTTAAGTATAATTTTGAGGTACTTGCACTCAAGTAGAAGCAAATATTGTAATTTCTACTTCACTACATTCGTTTGACAGTTAAGCAAAATACTGTAAGGACTCTAGTGCACATGCGCTGTACTGGCTTCACTATAGCACTGGAGGAAAAGATACACATGTATGAACACAAGTATTCAGGCAACATGCTACATATCCTGTCATTAGTTTTACTTACTCCACTGGTCAACAGGTGGTGGTGGTGATGTGCCAACAAACTCTGAAATGCATTAATAGAAGCAGTGAAGAAGAATAAGTTCACTCATTTAAATGTGTGAATTAGAATTTAGAAATAAAGCAAACCAGATGCCGCCATTATCGAGAAATAGTTTTTAAAAAGTAAACAATTTTACATTATTTCAAATAATCCTCACAAGGAAAATGTTTTTGTTTTTTTTTTGTCTTTTCATCCTCCTATCTCACGCACATATACTCCAGCAGTGTGATATGTTGGCTGACATGGTAACCCCACTCCACTGCTCTCTTTACCCCACAAATATCTTCCCCTACCTCCACCATTTGCCACATACTCCTGAAGCACATCCCTATGCAGCACTGCCAGCAGTTGGCGTCACACCTGACCATAGGACGGCTCCATCTGTGACCGGTTTGTCCCGGTTCTTCCCGGGGATTATCAGCTATCAACCGCTGACTTTTCCGCCGGGGCCGGCTCTCAGCTCATCTGCTCCTGAGCAGCGCTCCACTGCCCGTCATAATTGAGGCCGATACCGTTCCCCCATGGCTGCCAACTTACAGTGCCCCCCACCCGCCTCCCTCTTTCCCTCCTCCTGTCCCTCTATCTTCCTCTGTGTGCCTTATCACTAACCACAAACCCTCTCCCTGGGTCAGGCTAAGAGAAAGCACCAGACCTGTGTTGGTGAACAGTTTGTGCCTCTTTTTTTGAGCTACAGCCTAATGTTTAAAGGTTAATATAGTATAAAGATAGATATCCATTTCTTCTTTGATTATAAATCATATCTAGGTTCTAGATTAATAGTGTGAAATTACCAAAGGTCTCAGTCTGTAGAGAAATGCTCACAGCCTATATTCAGAAACTGAGCCTTAAAACCAGCCGTCAGGACTCCTGGAACATTGTGATGTCAGAACAAAGCAGTCACACTTAGCCATGTCCTAAGCCCAGATACCTGGGCTCAGAGCCTCTCTTTAACCCTTTAAGCTTTAATGAATGCTGACGTTTTTGAAGATCAACACATTATCATTATTATCATTACTGTTTTACTTCAGTGAGTTAGCAGCTGATCTGCATACCTGTTCAACTGAGGACAGGAAAAAAATGACTGTGCAAGGGACGACCAAGACATTGCTAAAATGCTTGCCCCCTTTACCAGAAATCAAAGTCATCTTCCTCTGTCAGACAGAGCAAGGAAGTGATTTGAAATTTCAAAGGCTCAGACTGTAGGTTGACAGTGTTTTTCCTCCTTTGATCGGCGGCGATGTCAAACAGAAGACTTTGCTCTTTGAGGTGCCAGCGAAGGTGAGAACAGCTGACAAGCTGGAACAACGTCCTTGCTCTCGTCTATTAGCAAAAACCTATCCGCTAACGATAAATCCTCCACATTTATGCACACAGGCGAGACGAAGATGGAGGCTGCTTTGGGGCTTTGGCACCAGCGACCTCTGTGGAGTCAACAAACAGAAGATCTAAGGTAAAATAGTTTTTCACTGAGAACAACAGATAAGGACAGTTAAAGTAAAAACATTCACTTTTCTTTCATTCAAAAGGGAGCTAATAAAACACATCAGCCTGTTACCATAGCATTTTACTTTATGCCCTCGCAGCATATCATGTCCATGCATCGTTGCGACCTTCAAACCTGTGTGCTTTCAGGAGTAAAAAGGTAACTAGGTCACCTGTGCAGAACAGACCCCTATTCAAATGTTAAATCACCTTGCAAAGGGAATGAGCCATTTCTGCATGCAATGCTGAAAGCGATGGCTGCAATAATACCTGGCAGTTTAAATGAACCATCTGAACAAGACGCTGTGACCCAGAATCTGCAGCCAGCATGAGACATCGAAAAAAGAAAGACAAAACCTGAACCATCACTGTCGCATTCCAGCAACAGACTTTCCTCTTTTAGATATAACACATCTGTAAAGACTGACACACTGTCATGTGAATTTTATACGTTAAACTGATGCACTCACAACACACACACACACACACCCACGCGCGCACACAGAGTTGCGACTGATTCTCATTATTGACCCAATTCCTCAACAAGTAATTCAATGTCATCTTCCTGGCAGGGGAGTACAGCTTAGTCTGCTCATAACAATACCCAGACTAAGTAATGATGTTCGTCCCGCAAACTAACAAAGCCACTCAGCTCAACAAACTTCTCAGACGAGACGACACCATTATTTACAAATCAGCCATGAAATGTGATCTAAGAGCACTTGATCCACGTGGCCACAGGACAGAGACAGCGGGGAGCAGAGTTCACAGTCAGAGGACAGAAAGGATGATGATGAAGATGTTATTTTTCAAGTCTTTGAAAAGGGAACCTGTGTGTGTGTGTGTATCTATATATACACACACATATTTCCTTTGGTGCTGGTCCTGTCTTTGATCTTAATGCTGTTTGTCGGCATTTGAGTTGCAGATGAATAGAACGAATCTCTGTTGATAAAAGACTGAGTTTCTGTATTTCTTTGCCTGCTCAAGCTATTTGTTCACTGATACTAACACGTCGTCTTCTACATATGTATAACAGGGCTGTAGTGAAGGGTAAATGTAATTCAATCATCTCTCAAATTCTGAAGTCATGTTTACAGGGCCCCTCTGAGTTAGTGTGCTAACTCTCTCGCAGTTTTTTCTGCATCATTTAGTAAAACCACATTTAGTTTTTACACTTTCATGTATTGAAGAAACATAAAACTGATTTGCTGATTGTTTTTTTTTTTTTGTACTTTTGCACACAGCTAGATTTGCTGTTTTCCTATTTTGCAGTCTTTATGCTATGCTAAGCTAACTGTCAACTGGATATAGCTTTATACAGATATGGGAGTGGCCTAAATCTCCTCATTTAACTCTTAAGAAGAAAGCAGATATAAGTAATCCTCAAAACGTTGACCTCTTTCCTGATTCAAGTTTTGTTTTTGAGATGGAAACTGATCTATCTGATGACCTGGTCTGTCTCAACAGCTGAAAAAAACAGGGTTTACCGTCTTTTTCTTCTTTGCCACAAGAGCTATTGCTGTTGAAATCAGGATTTGTTTTGTTGGAAGTCCCATCTGATATTGACAGCAAAAGAATTGTTTCTCTACCTTCAGTAGGTTGGATCACTGTTGGCCATAGAGAGTAGCAATAGGTTCATTCGTTAATGTGGAAATGTTGGAGATTATTACTTTATTATGCAAGTGATAGCAATAATCACATTTAAGCCTTATGTGGAGTCTCCATGGCTCAGTCACTCAGGATTTTATCTGAATTCACATAAGAGCTAATTGGAGCACTAACTTGTTTTAGGAAACCCGGCTCAGCTTCCATAAGGTCAGGGATCACACAGCATAACGCAGCTTGTGGCATCTCACTGCGTGCCACAGAGGCAGCAGAAGTATTAGAAGTGTGTAGGGGTGGGCGTTGGGTGGAGGCAGGAGGCTGATCCAGCACCAGAATGCTTCGCCGCTTCTCGGCACCATCAGCACGCCAGTCAGTGGGCGCGGGGGAAGACAAATTACCAGAGGAATGACTGGAGAGTAAGGCGAGCTCCCCTTTCCAGCCTCCTCCAGATGGACATAATTAAACCATTAGCCGGCAAGTGGGGGCTGATGACTCCATCAGGACCCATTTTGGGCTTAAATAAACGGTGGAAAATAAAGCTGCGTTCAAAATTGCAGCCCGCTTGTTCACGCGCTGTTTACCAGCAGTGTGCTCGAAACCAAAGGGAAAAAAAGAAGGGGTGGGCTGTTTTTCCACATTCATCTGTTGTTGTTTTGCTTTTTCTGCCTACTGCGATAAAAGAAGGACTTTTTTTATCTTTGAGGAACTTTAACAGCGCTTATGGGCTCAGCTGTAAAAACGTCTTACAGTCAGGTCCTAAACGAGGGCGATAATTTAAGGTGAAACATCCATGGATGAGATGTGAAGAGGCCCTCATACTCCCTCTTCGGTCTAGTTTATCTGTCCTCACCTCAGCTGTCCCATATATCTGTGCACAGAGAGGTTGGTGGTGTGAATCAGGTCCGTCATCATTCACTCTGTCCAAGTCTCTTAGAGCCTCTGCGACTGCCGCCTCAAGTGCTGTGGTAAGCAATCATGGCCACAATGGCACCGCATTTACTCCCTGGGTCTGTGACTTTCAGCGGCTGTGTGAGTGATAAGACATCGATCTGCAGTGGATGTTTCCTTTCCATCTGAGGAACATGACGCGACAAAGACAGCAAAGGTGACTTTCGTCTGCAAGGAGACTCGTTTTTTTTTTTTCGAAGCCGTGACCCGAGTTGCACCCTCACATGCCATCTGACTTCAGGTGTGTTGCTCAAACACTTCACCTTGCCACAACTCTGTGCAAAATAAACATGAAATAGCTAACACGAAAAGAGCCTGACCCCACAGTAACTTCAGCCATGGGAATTTATCACCCTATTTATCACGCTGTAAGGATGAAATAATGGCTGATCATAAATTCTTACGGATCACAGCGGATGTTATATAACTCAGAAGGGCTTTTTTATTGTGAAGCGTCAAGCAAAACTGTCAAGCTGATCTTAAAGATGTCAGCACTGCCCTATACGCAGTAGCAGCTGAATCATGGGAAATGCTGTTTTCCTCTCTCCTGGTTTAAATGACGGGGCACACCTTCCAGGTCACCCTGTGATTGAACCAGGCATCAAGAGGGAGGCGCCTCTGTTTGCTTGCCCTCGATTGCCAACACAAGGTCCTTTACTTATCTCTTTATTCTACACCAGCAGGTAATATAAGAGCAGCTGCTCCGGGGTCTGTCTCTCTTTTTATTTTCTTTTTTTCCCCTGCCTCACCCCGATCCTTCTTCTCTCTCTCCGTACATCACAGTGTCTCTTGTGTTTCTCTCCCTTTCTTCTCCCTGACAATGAAATACAGTGACACCAATCTCGGGGGGTCCCTCGACGCCAAAACACAGCTGTGTGGCTGTCCCACTTTCCTGCCATCGAACACCCCGCCTGCCAACACTTCCTCCACTTAGTTCTACCAACAGCACCGCTTTTCCTTTTTCCTCATCGTTTCCTTGCACTCGTCTTCTCCTCCCTCTGTCTTTATTCTTCCCTCTTCCGTCACTCACTTTATCGGAGGGTGGCAGCGTCAAAGATAAGGGCCAAACAAAAAGTCAACATTTCTGAGAACATCTGTTCTGTATCGCTGCCTCGCTCGCTCTGGTGCTCCATTTTACGTTTGATTTCTCTGTCAGCGTCAAGGGAACGCCACTGCGAGCTCCTAGTGTATGACATGCTACAAGACTTCCAAAACGCTCTTGTTGAATTAAAAATACAGAATATGCTGCAAACAGTGCTCTGTGATATTACAAAGAGCAGACATACCCTCTCTTTAGGAAGTGGAGCACACACCTTACATGAACAGCAAGGTGTTTATTGATATAACAGCTTATTTAGAGAACTGTCGAAGGGCAAGGCAGCGTCTAACCTCTGCGTAAGGGGCTTGACTGCACTCTGCTGTAAATTATAATGAAGATAGTGATTCCTTGTTGATGCCTGAAGGGAAATTGCACCAGAGAGGTGAAAGGTTGGCATCAACCACAGGACAACATTCTTTGAGCATGATGCCAGGATCAGACTACACTATCAGTCTGATAGAAGCCAAATAACAAACAATTATGAACATCCAGATTGACATTCTTGGCCTTGTTTCAAGTGCAGTATGTCATAGTAGAAGACAACCAATCCTACGTCTTGGACACAGCTTGAGGAAAGAAAGGCTACAATGTCAAACTTTTTTTTCTTCTTAATTCTCCTTTGCATGTAACACAGACAGAAAAAACATTATGCAAACATCTATTGGTCAAGGGTCAACATGAGAATAGTATGTGATTTTAGGATTCAAAGCAAAACTACTATTAACTCTGCTGATCATGACTGTCTGTATTTGCAGCGTATACACGATTATTTGGTAACCATGTTTACAAAGATGCATAGAAGCGCAGGGATTTTTTTTTTTCTGATCAAACAGAAAGTGAAAAGTATTTAACTGCAGTTTGTTGCCAGAGAGTTACATTAACAATGCATGTTCAGGTGCGTTGGTATGGACATAGGTAATTACTGCTGCAGAGCTAAAACACTTTTGTGGATGGAGATTGTTTTCATTAGTGCAATGTTACAATGTCAATGTGGCCATATCGCAAAAGAATACAATGTTAGATTTGATGCTGTTGTGTCACCGTGTTTTACTATTTCCGGTGTCAACTGTTATTTTGTATTTGTGAGAAAATCTTTTGAAAACAAGCATATAACTTACTAACTGTATTTGAAGAAGACTATCTGGACACAGGTCAGGTTCAGAGCTCACCTTCAGCAGTGCCAGTAGGGCTCAGTTAGGTCAGGGTGAGGGCCAGCTTCAGGTCTTAGTTGTAGGCCTGCACAGAACTCTAGGAAAGATGCTTGGCAACATGGAAAACACTTGTGTTCTCTGAAGTGAAAGAGATCCACACACCTGGGGTGCCCCAGTGAGCTGTATCAACCAGAAATAACATAGACAGCAGAGGAAAGATGCCAGCCAACGGCACTGAATTCAGTGTTGTCTATATTTCCTACATGTTCAGCAGTTACAGTTGTGGCTCAGTGTTAATTTTGACACATTGTCACAACAACAGCAGCCACAGCAGACTTTAACAATGGGACCACAGGAATCATCAAAGACCCAGAACACCCACTCTGACGCCCAACCACCAGCCAGGCAGAGCGCGTGTCTGTAAGATTGTGTCTGTCATGTTCAAGCTGAGACCCAGCAAGGAGATGCTTTAGTCTTCTCCCTCCATCACCCTCTCAACCCTCTAATAATCACAGACACTCACATCTCTTTGACATCCCCTCCTCCTCTCTCATCTGATGCTCAGGCAAAACCAGCAATTGGCCTCAAATCAGCCAAACATAATCCAGCCATCCTCCTTGTTTCCTGGCTGCAGTGTCAACTCGAACGAAAGAGACAACAGTGAAGAACAAAGGAGCTGGTAGAGGCTTCGCGTCTCGATCCGGCTCAGCCATTCTGCCTCCTCTTGTGTCAGAGAGGAGCAGTGTTTAGCACAGTCAGCTAGCACCATGCTGTCTCTATTGTTCTGTGTAATTGTACTCAATGGACCTTGAGAAGTACACAGGCTGCAGCCGGTCTTCCTCTTTTATGACTGCTGTCTTCATGGACGCTAAAAAAGTGAGGTGACACCACGAAAAGCCTCATCTACGCTGAATTAAAAAACAAGACAAAAACTGTTTGTCGGCCTTCCAGACTAACTTGCTCTCCATCGGTGCAATTTTCTCGACTCCCTTCCTTTCCCTTAGTCCCTCTCCTCCAGCTCTCTCTTCGCCATCCATCAAACTGTCGCCCTCTAAACTAGGAGAGCTTGTCACCCCGGTGCTTAACCCCTCTTCCCTTCCTCAGCTCAATCATCCACCTTCCAGCCCTCTTTCACCACCTTTCCATTTCTTTCCTGCCCCGGATCATTTCCATGTATTTGCTGAATTTACCCACAAGTTGCTCAGGTGTGATACCTGCTGCTAACCTCTGCATTTGGGACACATGCCCTGGCAACTGTCCTAACTGTTGGATACTCATTTACACACACACACACACACACACACACACACACACACACAAATTGCTTATGTGCTCACTTTATCTACTCTGTCTTGCTGTCTTTGACACGTTAACACTGACACGCAAAGTTCCCTTGGAATCACCCTCATTTTCCATCTATCATCTGGTCCCACTCCCCCACCCCTCCATCACAGTGTGCGACCCAACACTGCTCCACTTTCCGCCTGCCTCCCCATAGACCCTCTTTGAACTCTTTTTGTGCTTTCTTTGCAGGAGCCGTTGACACACAGGCAGCACAGCCAGGTACCAAGCCGTGGTACAGGGTACATGCCCACAGACATGGATGGATAACCACTTGAAAGGCAGGCAGGACTCTCAAGACAATGGCCTGGCTTTATGGGACATTTATGGGCTTTCTGGATGATCTGGTAAAGAGTAGAGAGATTCAGGACCCAACTGCCGTGTTGGCAACAAGAATCCCTACCAGGTCTGGAGCTGTTGTTCTGTAGCTGGTGCTGTACTCTGACCTCCCCTTGGAGTGGGAGGATTTTCTTTATAGGAATGCAGTGTCATTGTAACCCAAAGGCTGGTCCAGCAGGTGCAGATTTGACATGACATCAAATTTGTTTTCCCTTCAAAGAGCTGACATGAAGGAGCTTTTTTCAACTCCTTTGCGTAAATTATCCCACAGTCATTTTAATAACTACTGCAAGCAAGACCATAGGCAAATGCAATGCCATAACAGAAAGAGGATGTCCTTCGAATTCAGGGGAGCTGCCTGAAGCAGGTACCCACAGCAACATGTTTTTTTTTTTCACATCCATCTATTACCACTTGTACTTTTAGGGTCATGGGGAGGGGCTGGAGCCAATCCCAGCTCACACTTAGCAAGAGGCAGGGTAGACCCTGGACAGGTGTATCAGAGGCACTGTGACACATTGAGACAGACAGGAGACATAGACACAGACAGGCAGGTTCAGACCTGCTAACCATCGCATCACTATTTTCACCTATTTTGTTCCCCTCATTAAAAATCAGTAAACCTTTCTGCAACTTACTGATCATTTTTCAACTATGTGGACTTCACAAAACAACATCCTTCTATCTTTCTCCTCACAAATAAAAACTGTAATGAGCATATTAGTCATATCACAACTGGCTGATACATGATCCATATATAAGGCCTTTGGAAGATAAACAAAGTCTCAGTATCCAGGTACCAGAAACCAGTTGAGATATAATGAAATTATAGATAGTTGAATTTTTGAGTATTAAATTCTTCATTGTCCCATATTTTACACTTCTCCAGTCTTTTATTTGAAGTGTTGACATCCACTGTGTTTTTAACTACATTAACCATCTCAGTGCAGTTTAACATCTCTTCTCTCAGGCTTCTCTCTGGAGCTCTCGTATCTCTAGCCTCTCTTCTGATTGGCTGACTGTTTTCTGAGTGATCTAATAAAAATATAGCAGCAAGGTTGGATGGTGGGTCCATGTGAGCTGGACTTGGGGTGTGGCAGAGAGTTGTGTCAGCTTTGTTGTGACATCATAAAGTTACAAAAATCCTGAGACTTTTAAGGCTCAGTCTCTGAAAACAGGCTGTGAGCATTTCTCTGTGGACTGAGACCTTTGATACTTTCACTGTATTTATATAGAACCTGGACCTGATTTATAATCAAATGGACCATTAATACATGACAACTAAAGGTGTTTTTTGGTTGAACTTTAAGTTCATATCTTGAAGTAGTGATGTTACAGAGAACTCTATAAGATTTGAAACCAAGTTTCAGTGGACTTAAAGTTTGTCTGTCAGTTACTTACAGCTGAACAGCTCCTTGTTAACCTTCTATGAGCATTAAATTATACACTGATGTTTTCCTTCCTTCCTTCACAACAGTGAATATAGCTCGACAAGCCTGAACAGGGTACATGGGGGAGATAATATCAGATCATCACTATGGGAAAACTACCATGATCACTGAGATGATGGCAATGAAGATGGCATATTAGTGCATAACGCCTTGTGGGGAGAGACAGAATGTATGGGTGTGTGTGTGGTGAGGTGGGGGGGGCTTAGAGCAAAACAGTGCCGGCTCCCAGTTTCTCAAGTTCAATTAAATGGCTTGTGACAGCGCGCATGTGAGGGCATATCTGCCGCGCGCCACTTGACTCCCGTCATTAGGGTGTGATGGTGGCAGGCTACACCAGTTTTATAAGCGTATTTTTAGCAATAATAACCAGCTGGTGAACAGAGATGGCTGTGAAAGCGCTGGGGGGGGCTGCGATCGCGTCAAGTTGAGTCTAAGGCTCCAGGGGATGATAAGTGACAATGAAGTCTTCGCTGTGCTGTTGTTGATGTGATTAAAGCATAAATAAAAGAGAAAATGAAGAGTGATGTCCTTAATCCTGATATTATATAAGTGATATATAATAAAGCAATGGAATATCATTTAGCAATGTGGGTGTGTATGTATATGTGTAAGTGTGATTCTGACAGACATTATAGCTCTGCCTTCTATCCTACTCCAACACTTTGTCTTTAGCATAACAATTAGTCGATTTGCTGAACAGAGAGGTAAGAAAAGTAAAACATGTTAAAGTAACTGCTGACTGAATCTCCTGCCAGTTGTCAGTCTAATTAAAAAAGAGCTAATTATAATGTGCGTTCGTCTCAAACAGCCACTCAGGTATAACGCCCTGGCTGTCAGGTGTAAACAAGGCTCACAGTTGCACAGGAAGGAAAATCAATCGACATCTGTTAATTTATCTCAGGCAGGAGACCAAATTGAAAAATGGATTGCTCGACGTAAGCCCGGCACAAATCTGCATTGTGGTCAAGGAGCGATACGTCTCAGCACCTGCTGAGCGCATGATAATGGGCATCGCTGCAGTTTTGGCCAAGCGCGCAGCCAATAAGGATGAGATTACCATCTTGGCAAGAGAGGCAGCCGACAACAAGCAGGTGTGTGGAAGACTTGAAAGTGGGGCTTTTTGATGAGGAGCGGAGAGAGAACGTGGCAACAGAAAAGTCTGATTATTACAGTCTGTTTCCTGAGACTAGTTTCACACATACTCATTTCAAATGCTACTACAGTGATTTCTTATTTATGACAGGCGTCCTGATTAAAGCATGACACCATATGTGCTCATTTTTTATTACATGTTCATATTAACTTTGCTGCCATACATTTTTTATGTATTTTTAAAGTTTTTGGTAACAAATTCAATTCTATGTTTGATACTGAGACCATAGTTTAAGTGCATTTTATTCAGTTTTTTTTTGTCCTCCTTTTTACTTATATGAGGGGGGCAAAATATTAGTGAGACCTTTGAATATAATTCAGTACATCTGAACCACATGACCTCAGTACTGAAACATATAATTGAATTGACACCTCCATGACAGGAGTCAAAATCATGAACATTAAAGGCATCATAACATGAGGCCACTATGTATATGAACAACTGAAACATCTATTACTATACACTATATATTTAGTACATATTCATGTACTATATATATTTTATACCTGGGTCTGTTCCACTTCCCATACAGGACTCTAACCTGGACTTAAGTCAGAAAGGGCTGTTCCACACACTAACACTTCATATAGTTACTGATGTAGGTAAACCTTTATTCTTCGCAAAATGGACCATAAGTAAAATGAACCTATGCGCTATTCAAGGTATGGGACCTTGAATAGAGTATAGGTTCATTTAGGTAGACCTCCATGTCTTCTTAGATTATAAATCAGGTCTAGCTTCTATATTAATACTGTAAAATTAATTACTGTATCAAAGGTCTCAGTCCACAGAAAAATGTTCACAACCTGTATTCAGAAACTGAGCCTTAAAACCAGCCGTAACTTTGTGATGTCACAACAAAGCAGTCAATACCCTCAACCACATCCTAAGCCCCGCCCATCTGGGCCCACCATGCAATCTTGCAGTTTTTACCTGAAATCTGCTGTATTTTTATTTCCTTAAAAACAGAGGTTCTCCTGATTGGCTGACTGACCTGTTGTTATCACCCTCAGCCATGCCCTGGACCCACCATCCAACCTAGAAGAATTTTGTATTCACCAGAAATCTGCTATATTTTTATTGGATAACTTAGAAAACAATCAGCCAATAAGAAGAGGCGCTCAGATCCTCTGTTATGATTGCCTCACTGACCTGAGGTTGTGGAACCATAAAAAGTGTTACATTTTGTTTCTGTAAATGAATCCAATTCTGCTATGTAACATGTATTTTCATAAATCCTCTCATAGTAGACAAAGGATTTTTATTTTATTTAGTGTTTTCCGTTCTTCAGGTTTTGCTTATTATAGTAATACTTTAATTAGTGTTTTGTTGTTTTATTTATCCACGCCTGTTTAACATACTGGAGATCGAGATTTCCGGTCTGGACTTTAATACTAATTTAACACTCCCCACTCTGCTATATTCACATGATAATCTTATTTTTTACTGGCAACAACTGCAGCACTTCAGCGTGCCCACAGGGATCATTAGAGTTTCATGTTATTTTATCTTATCTGAGCAGTGACGTTAGTGGCTGAGTGAAGTGTCTGTGGTATAAAAAGGTAAATTCTTGCTAGGAGCAAACCAGTCTTCATTACAGGAGTCTAATGGGTGGAAATGAAAGACAATGCGTCTATTCACCATTCAGGGTTGGCTGGCTCTTTACTGTAGCCAGACTAATGATAATGTGTTCTCTAGTTTGAACAAAGAGCCAATCCATGTGCCCCCTGACTCATTACATAACACCGCTCCAACTTGCAGCCGGCAGGTCTGTGGGTGATGGCAAAAGCTAATCTGTTTGTGTGGTCACATTTTCATTACAGCGTTATTGTAAAGTACTTTGTAACAATGTTTGAAAAAAGAAATCACATTAAAACCCTGTGCTCTGATGTTTTCAAACTGAAATACAATGTGAGGAAATCATAATTATTATAAACAATGACGCTGTCTGTGAATGAGTGGTGTAATGATATTTAAATTAATCTACAACCAGGCCTAATCTAACTAAAAAGGCTTTTCATTTCAAGAAAATCTGTAATAAAAGTGTGTGTTGTTGAGTATCATTGGGCTGATTTTCTGTCAGAACTCTTCTTCTCTTCTTCCTCTCACTAATGTCAGCCTCCGTCACTCAGACATCAATGTACGTCCACCAGAGCTGTCACAGTGACGACTGAACAGCACTGAGATGGAGAAAGGTGCAAACTATTGGTCCTTGGGTCCTGAGATGTTTTTTGATTCTTAAAACCATAAATACATCTTTTATCTAAATTTAGAGGACTCCAGCTCACTTTCTTACCAAGAGTTCAGTGAGAAGATTAACACCCCTGGTGAATATAAGGCTGATGTTAGCTTAGTTTAGCTTTGCATGAAGGTTGGGAACCAGAAGAAACAGCTAGTCTGTCTTAAAGTCCAAAAGTTAAAAAAACAATGAAACACCTACCAGCACCTGTGTAGCTCACCGATTAACATGTTGTATCTTGTTTGTTTCTTCTTTACAAAAACTGAAGTGTAAAAACTGTTAGTGCTTCCTCCAGTTTCCAGTCTGGATGCTAAGCTAAGCTAAGCTAACTACCTGCTGGCTGCAGCGTCATATTTTGTGTAGAGACATGAGAGTGGTTGCAGTCATCTCATCCAACTCTCAGCAACAAAGACAATGTTTTTCCAAGATGTCACACAATTCCTTCAAACACATATAATCACAAACATAGTTATCATGAGTGTAGGATGATAATGTTGTATAGTTACATGCAACCACTCAGGGAGTGCATTAAGAACACAACAGAGAAATAATCAGACAGCTAGAGGATGTATAAATTTGACATAATAAGATACAGAAAATAAAGTATGGCAGTATGAAAATAATACATGCAGGCAGGAAGTGGAGTCCTCAGGTATGTGACTGTGACTGTGAGTGGGTGTGTGTTTGTGTGTGTGTGGGCAGTTCAGGGCTCAAATTGAAAGGCATACTTGCCTGAAGACAAATAGTCCTTTGACCTTTGTATGAACCATCAGCCCCTGGTGGGTGATAACTCATGACCTGTTGGACTGGTAGGGCATCCATCTCTCACCCGGGTGAGGATGAATGTGATGATGAACGCGCCCGCTTGCTGCTATTTAGATAGCCCTGAAGTAACAGCTATGACAAACTACCCACACAGAGAGCCAGGGCTCAGCCTTGTTTATACTGTCTGCCCATTCAGCACCACACGAGGACTGTACAAACTCTAACTATGCCACAGGGAACTGGTGCAAACTCAGGGTCAATTCAGACCAAGAAACTCAGTCGGGCTGATAACTTAAAACTGAGTTTTACTACATAAACTAATGCTTATAGTATACTGTAGACTGTAGGTTCAGTAATCCTGAGGTGGCCGTGATGATCAACACAGAATCCTGTGAACAATCTCAGCACAGGCCATGGACCACAACATTAAAAACAAATGTATTCCACTGGTAGCCACACATCCTACACTGCTTTGCCCTCCACACACTTGCTATCAGACCTCACCTCCCCACACGCAAATAAACATATACACAGTGTTGAAACAGAATTTACATCATGACTAAACCAAAAACTTAATGTCTCAATTAAAGGTCCCATATAGTATAAAGGGACTGATTATAAATCAGGTCTAAGTTCTATATTAGTGTGAAAGTATCAAAGTGCTCAGTCCACAGAGAAATGCTCACAGCCTGTGGATTTGTGTAACTTTGTGATGTCACAAGCCACGCCTCAAGCCCAGCCCACCTGGAGGGGATGGGGCGTCCACAAGTTCACCTGGGACTCCTGAACCACGTTGTTACTCTCTGCCCATTTTTTTTTTTTTTTTTTTTTTACGAGACCAGACTGGGTTAAAGGTCCAAAGGAACAAGAGCTGATGATTGCTAATCCAATTATTTCCTCAATAAAAATCCAAATGCCTCAGACATTGATGTCTGAGATAACTAACACTTAATAATATCACCCAATTTTCATCATTTTATGTTGATTAGTTAACTAATGGTTTTGGCTCTGTCTCAGCACGGTTAACTTCTATTGGCATAACCCCAAACCACCAAAAGAACATGACTTTACCTCTAAAGAGTTAAACTAACATCATATAATCCCATATATTAATTTCGTAATCTATCCAACCTAATTGCTTTTTTATTGTTCGATAAATATGTAGTAATGTAGTAATGTTTCCATCATTTGCAGCTCCTCTAACATGCTCACTGCTCTTAAGAGCAACGAGTCCCTTGTCCACCCCCTCCCTGTGTTTGAAGTCATGTTTTAAGCCTTGGTTGTGGCTAACAGTTCGAAGAAACTCTCCTGGAACAGGTGCCAAGAAGATAATAGCACCTGCAGCCCAGAGAGGTCACCACATTGACCTCTGGTGACTTCTCAACTGTTGTGTCTTTGTCTTAGAGCACAGACCATGTGTGTGAAGTGTGTGTGTGTGTGTGTGTGTGTGTGTGTGTGTGTGTGTGTGTGTGTGTGTGTGTGTGTGTGTGTACCCGCATCTCATGTGCACATATTTTCTCCATGCTCGATTTCTCTTCCACACTTCCACAAGTCTGCGCAGGCATGTGGGAGAGCATTTCTCTCCTTATCCAACTGATGGTCCTTTCAAATTAAAATGAACCTCCATCACAATAATAGAAAGAGTGGCGAACAAAGCGTGGACTCTCTGCCGTCAGCAGGAATAGCAGGAGGATTATCACTGCTATCATCAGGGCTATTATCATTAAACCCAGTTGCTACTCTCCCCCATGTCTTCAAACCATCAGGCCACAGTGAGTTTACCGCAGCATAAGTTTGAATCAGGCTCAGCGCCGTTGTTTCAGGACCCTGCTGTGCCGTGAACGCTGCAACAGATGATTAGTTTGATTTCAATTGTTGTTTCTGGACATTTAGGAAATTATGTGTATTTTGGAAAGCACTAAGCTTAATTTGAACTTAATGACACGTTTAACTTACTGACAGACATACAGTATATGCTGCACAGGAGCTGAAAAACAGAACACTTTAGTTACCTTCCTGTTACAGACTATTTCAGCATCATCACCTGTATTTACAGGTACAGAGTCTGTATTTAATCTTACAAAGTATTTTAAAGATTACAGTAGCTGCCCTGTGGCTCTATAGCAAGATGCAATGTTAGTTTCTAGTTCAAGCTTTTATGACACAAATGTATGACAGTTCAGTCAAACAGGTTTAATAAAAGGGTTCATGTACTGCACAGTAAACAGTGTGTTACACAGAGTTGCTGTCTGTGTCTGTTCGTTTCATTAAAATATTTGTGCTCAGATCTGTATTTGGATTTTATTTGAAATGGAAAAATTACAAGTTGTTGCATTGTGTAGGTTACGTCATTTTCCATGTTACATTAAGTTACAATAAATCAACAACACACTTCAAAGCCTACCTTGTCATGAATTTATTTTCTTTTTTTATTTGTTGAAAATTAAGAACCTGATACATCATATACACATGCACACATACTGCATATATATATATATATATATAT
Organism: Rachycentron canadum; assembly: GCA_038496675.1. Lineage (NCBI taxonomy): Eukaryota > Metazoa > Chordata > Actinopteri > Carangiformes > Rachycentridae > Rachycentron > Rachycentron canadum. Next base: position 1,958,193 of record CM076667.1, read on the forward strand.
ATATATATATATATACACACACACACACACACACACACACACACACACACACACACATGAAGTGTATGTGTTTTTATGAATGTGCAAAATATGCAAAAAGTGTGATTGTGGTAAATATTGCGATATAAGTCACTTCAAATGGTCATTTTTTTAAATATAAAAACTATCATGATGTGACTTTGGGGGGCAAACAAGGATGTTCCTTTATAGTATGTTACACATTTTACCTAAAAAAAAAAAAAAAAATGTGTTGTTTGTGCCATGAGGATATTGCCCTTGACCATGTTTTGATTCTGATAATATAATGATTAATTGTGCAGCACTATATATAAAATACATAAAATGAAATTATTAAAAGACACATACCAGGAGCAGATTAATATAAATTTGGTCTACAGTGTCTACAATTAAAAAACAAACATATGAGGTGCAGCCCCAATACAATGACTTCACGAAAGGATCATCGGGTAAAAATAACATTTGTACCGCGTAATCATCAGCACAGCTTCATCCGACGGTGCTGACTCATCTGACAAAAACCTACTGAAGGTTAAAACATTCAAGATCTTTGTTCACTTTTCAGCAAACCCGAACCATGGGAAATCACACTGCTGATAGTGAAGAAACTGTCTGAATCTGATGATTATCAGATGAAGATCAGAAAATATAAGCAGCGCCTCAGACTTTTGTCAGATCCTGACTGGTTTTGGAAATGTGTTTGTCTTTTTGTTTCCATGTGACTCTGAGGAGAAGTGATGTTGAAGATGTTGTAGCAAATTGTACCAACTGGGTGACTGAGGTGAATGAAGGAGGAGGGAGCAACAAATGTGACTACAAAAATGATGCTGTTCACATCTGTTCAGCACATTATCTGTTTATGTTCACATTCATTTATAGCCCTACAGGATATATGACATTTGAAGTTGTCTGTGCTGTTGTGTTTTCTGTCATTATTCAGAGAAGTGGAAGAAAGATGTGAGCTGTGAAGCAAAGCTGTTTGAGCAGCTGACAAGGCCGCTGCTCCTCAGACGTACAGCTGGATTTCTCCACACACAATGTTGAAATTGGGGTGTTTTTATTGGAGTCATTCCTCTTATGGGGATGTGTACAACATACCTTGTGTCTAAATGTGGGTGTGTGGGATATGTAGGTTCATCTGTGCCAGCATTTCAGGGACTCTTTCATCCCAGAGACATCCTCTCTCTTTGTCCTTTACGCAAGGCAACATTCATAGCCCCGGGTCCTGCACACCCTTCACCCTTCACCGACAGCTCCGGCCCCAGAGCAGCACTACGGGATTGTCAGGGAGGTAGAGGAGGGGTAAGGGGGGAGGGAAATGGTGGGGGTTGTGGATGAAATTCTCCATCATGCCAAAACCCATCCAAGCAGACCCATGCCAAAGCACCATGTGTGTACAAACAATTCAACTGAATCCGACTCGATGTATACTCAGGCCTTATCTGGGTGAAGCCAAATACACTCTGAGCTATCAAAGGCACCGGATGAGTGATTGGAACTCTCAGTTTTTCAGCAAATGCAAACACATCTATTACGCTCCACCACTTCAAGCTGTACAAATCAAAATCAGCGCGGCAAGGAGGAAAAATAAACACCACGCTGTGTGACTGTTAAAGAAACTTGGAAAACAGGACTTCGCATATCACACGGATCGGCCCAGAGGTATATAAAACTCCAGCTCGGCCATCGCCGGCTGACTCTGCGGTGATGCGCAGAACATCAGACAGAGTTAATGCAGGCAAAGATTTTTTCTAAATACCTTTTAAAGGATTTGCAAGATAAGCCTGTCGGTCTCTCCTAGAAGGAGCCCCTAAAGGATGCTAGAATCGATGGATGAGAGAGGATTTACTGTAGGGTGAGGAGGGGAAAAACTGTTATTTAATGCGCACGTGTGAACAGAATATTTAAGCAGGCAGGAAGCTCACATGCGTGCGCTCATCATTACCAGTGCACTAATCTGCCATTAAGCAATTCCATCAGCCATATGGATCTACTGTGCACTGGATGAAACGTGTATTTATTCCTATGAATCAAACGCTATCATAAATATTTACACACTGAGGAAACAGCAAGAGATCGCTCCTCACCTCTCGTACAGAGGGAGGTGGAAATATCACAACATGTGTACAGTAAGTGAGCTCATCACACTGATCTCTTTATGGCATACAGACCATGCTCTTTTCTTTGTAATGCTAAGCACTTATCATTTAATGCCTGCTTTGTGGGTTACAAAGAAGAGGAAGGCCGACTGACCGTTTGCTAAAATTGGCCGGTCAGAGCGACACAGTAGGCCTGTCAAGCTTTGTATTTGTGGAGAATCGCCTCTTCATTGTCCACCTGTTAGCTTTAGCCTCTGCTTTAGTCAGCCAATCAGCAGGGGGCTTGAGGGGCTTGAGAGGTTTGGGGGCTTGGGGGCGTGGCTGAGAGCAGTGACTGCTTTGTTGTGACATCACAAAGTCCCAGAAGTCCTGACGGCTGGTTTTAAGGCTCAGTTTCTGAAAACAGGCTGCGAGCATTTCTCTGTGGACTGAGACCTTTGATACTTTCACTGTATTAACACAGAACCTAAACCATGTGGAGGTCTACCTTTAGACTGTACTGGACCTTGAGCATAATTTTTATAGTTATTTTGCACTTGTATACATAAGCAAGAAACATTAAAGCCCAACGGATACAGTGTTTTCAACCAACTAAAAGTTAGCATCATTAGCTAGCTAGCTGCAGCTAATAAAATCCAGCATCTGTCACATCTGAAAAATCAAAACCAATAGAGAAATGCTAATAATAAAAAAAAGAAGTCAATAAAAAAATAAGAATCGTAAATCTGCCACTATTAACTATTAACTGTAACTTTGTATGTTCAGCACAAGACCAGAAACCTCAACAGATATAGCAGCTGTAACTTTACAAGGGTTTAGCAAATGGTTACTTACGCCAGCTAATACAAGAGAAAACATAGCGCAGTGCTGACAGAGCAATGGCACTTTCTTCTCCAGATGACCTAAAAAGGATCCATCAGGGATGGACAGCAGTGATTATGGTGTCCGCTTCCCACTCCCAAATTACATTGAGCCACATCAAGGTTAAGAGCAGTTTCTTGGAGACGAGACATGTTGCGGTGTCTCCACACACCCGCTTGATGAAATGAACTTTTTCCGACGTTGTTGAGGTGTAGGATTGTCTCCGACCTCCAAGAGAGGCCCTCTTGTAAAATGCTCCATCTTATTAATGGAAATAAATGCTGTTAGCGCCCACCCCTCCACCCCCAGCTATAAGAAGTGTCTATTCTTGGCTAAAGTCCCCTTCATTAACGTTATCTCAAAATAGGCGCCCAGTCTGATGGTGAGAGAAGGGATAGGTTAAGCTGCTTCATCCAATTTCATTATTCCACATGAGGCGGGGTATCAGTGCTAACTTTGCTATGTCAGCACAGCAGATGGCATAGTTGTGCTGTCGTGTGGCTGAGGCATGACATCAGTGCAGAGGTTGAAGTCACAGAGAGCCGAGCGGTCCGGCAGGCGACCAGACGCCGCCTGAGCATTCATGTGTTTATGGTTTTTAATTTTCAAATGCACTCAAATGGCAACTAAACACATTTCACGGATGACTTGCCGTATTTTGGACTTTGTGAAACAGCAAGAATCTTTTTTTTTGGTGCACAAATTCTAACACCTTCTTCAGCTATTTTCTGCATATGAAATATGTCCGTTTTCACAGTAGCAGCCACCATGCTGTGAATACGCACAAGCAAGCCAGAGGACAACAATAACAATGTGTGCGCTGCTGAAATGACAGACGGGAAGAAACAGAGAGAAATTAAACAAAAGACGTGAAAGAGAGGAAGAATGAAGGGAGAGGGATCAAGAAAGTGTGAAACTACCAACCGTCAAATGATATGGCCTCTCTCCAGGCATGATGACTCAGGGATGATGGCACAGTTAGAGCTAATTAGGATCATAAACTGGAGAAATGTTTTGCCACCATGATGTGTGGGGCATCTCTGCACAATAGGACTTCACATTAGATGTGAGAGCTTGCCTTGATAGCATACTAAAACAGTAAAAAAAAACAAAAAAAAAAAACAATGGTCTTGAATCAAAAGTGACACTCAAAAACAAATACAGATATACATATATAGCCTATACTGAACGTATGTTTTTGATTAATTAATTTGTTTAGTTCAGAAAATGCCCAAAATGATTCCTACAAATTCTTCGTTTTGTCTGACCAGCAGCTCAAAAGCAGCAAAACGTTAATTCGGAGCCAATGCAACTGGAGCACATTTGCGTTTTTGACAACTTTGTGTCGATTAATTTTATCTGCATCATCAAATTCATTAATCAACTAATTCTTTCAGCTCTAGAATTGTAACACAACTGGATCACGTCAGCAGGGTGAACAAAGTCTGGAATTATGTAGAAAATGCCCCCTGTTTCTGTTTGAAGATGTCTGATGGCTGACCAGGCATGAAAAGGACATTTTATATGACATTTGGGGCGAATTATAATCAGTGGTTCTTAATCTGGAGGTCAGGATCCTGACAAATGGGCACAAGATGAACCAAATGGGTTGCGACATGATTTTTAGGGTAGAAAGAAAAAAGGTTATTTTAAGTTATCATTGCTGCAGAACAACAGGCCTTTCCACCATTAAAGGCCCTATACAGTATAAAATGAGATGTTCATGATCTTGATAAAGCAGATCTAGGTTTTATATCAATACGATGAAAGTATCAAAGGTCTCAGTCCACAGAGAAATGCTCAGGACTTCTGGAACTTTGTGATGTCACAACAAAGTGGTCACCGCCTTCATACAATCCATTCCAAACCCATCCAATTTTACAGGATTTGGTTTCTCTGGAGGTTTATTTGAAATAAACTTACATTTTTATGGCACACAGGAAACAGTCAGCCATTTAGGAGAGAGACTCAGATCTTCTGTTCTGATTGGCTGACTGACCTGTTGTCACCAGAGCTCTGCACCAGAGCGGAGAAGAACTACACTGAGCTGGTTTTTGGTTCCTAAAACATCAACTATATCTTGTTCTTCAAATAAAACAGAAGAAAGAATAAAATATGGGACCATTAATCTACTTTATGCAACTCTAGGCATAAGGAAGAACATTTTATTTTAACGAAAGACAATGATGTAAGTAAGTGGTTCCCATCCAACAAGAAGGTTTTGAGCAAATGATTTACAATTTATGAAATAAGAAGAAACTAGTTTTAGCTCTTTGATGTTTCAGCAGTGTGAGGGTCGAAAATCAAATGAACAGACATGACCTGAGGTGGTCATGACCTACAGATTACAGGGCCACAAGCAAAACAGATTGTAAATACAGTTAAGACAAAAAACTATGTGCATCAATATTCTTGTTGTTCTACAAACATCTAAGATTTGTATTGATGTCCAGTTAACATCTGACACATGTAACACAAAGTCACGTATTGTCAGAGCTGGGACTCGAACACCATTGAAAGGACCACGCATTGACTCCACTTTGCTCCTTCAGTCCGACGCCAACTCAAAAATCTCTCTGACAGCCGATACAAGGCAGCTTCACTCTCTTTATTCCACCATGAACTCTTATGTCGTGTTGTCTTGTGGACTGCAGACGCACAAACACTGACAGGAAGCAATAATGCTGCTGACTTGCTGCGCTACATCTCTGTTTATGAGGACTGACAGCTTGCCGCGAACTGCAGAACACCAGCACGTGCTGTACACACATAAACACACACACACACACACACACAGACAAATCTACAGTAATACACACTCACATGTGTGCAAACAAATAAACACACACAAGCATCATCTGATACACTCTAGAACTGTGTTGCATACATTAACACTGTTAAAGTATATCAGTGTAATAGCTCTCAAATGTCTCCCATAAAGTAGTTATTGTTTTGAACGCCGGTGTGGACGGCTTGATGAATCACAACACATGACTAACTCAATTAAACTTCTGTTTTTGTCGTCATGGAAACAAGTCCAACAAGTTATTTGTGATGTGAGTAATACCCTTATCTCTCCAACTGTGGGAGTCGTCAAACAACAGACTAATTAACTTAAGTGTCACCTTTTGAATTTTTTAAATCTGCACCCGTTTTTTATACTTGTGATTCAGTTTCTCCAGAATCTGAGTGAGGCAGCTCTCAGCGTGTGTCTGTGTATGTTATTGAGACATTTTGGCATAAAATTTGTTTTCTGTGCCTGAACTTTAAGTACAATTTCTCACTGCAGAGTTCCAAAAAGCCAAGAGGGACTATTACGAGATAATTACTAATTATGCTAATGTGTTAAAGTTGTGCTATTCCTTTTCCTTGGTCATTTTATCAGCGGTCCTCAAGAGACCACAGTCAGTAGTAATAACCTTTTTCCCTCAGCTAAACGCTCAGTCAGTTAGAGGACGGCGTGTCCTAAACTGCCGACTCCTCCACCACTACCCTTAATCAGGAAGTGCCTGTAAATTCACAGAGCCATGCATGTGCACAGGGAGGAGCGCCACTCCGTTTCCGTCGGCACTGACCTTCATTAACCTCATAAATGCCAGCGGTGTTCCTGTCGCAGCTCTTAATGCGGTTATCAGCACAAACACAAACAAATGTGACAGAAGTGTTTCAGGGCTGAAACTAGAGCATCTGGAAAATTCATCTCTTCTTCTCTCCCGCAGCACGCAGGCTGTGTGACATTGGACTGTCCCAACATGGAAACCAGCACCAGTAACCACTGTGTTCCAGTAACCGGGAGCCCCCAAGCATCCACCACAACCCCCACCACCACTCACTGTGAACAAACCTACATTAGGAAATTCATGGCATGTAAATTGCAGGAACAATAAATATCTTTTCATCAGTCTCCTGTCTGATGCAGCAGGATTTTATTTAGGAATGATTCTGAATGTAAATGCCATTACAGAGATACAACCAGTTTATAGGCACAGTTACACCAGTTTGGCACAAAACATGAACTGATATACAAACCAGCTTAAATTCAAAATAATCATGAGAGTGAATGAACAGGCAGACACCGAACACCCTCCTCCTCTTTTTCAGCTCACATTTCATCTGAGCTGCACCTGAACACAGAACCACTCCACAGCGCTCCACCACAGACTCAACATATTTAGACTGTTTATACCATCCTAACTTGGGTGGAACCACTTTCAATAAGATCTGCCGGTGGTATTATCTGCCACTGAGCAGGTCCCTGAATATATTTTACTTTTCTTTATCACAGACATCCTCAGTCCGTCAGGCTCTAACATGTGAAAACTGAACTGAGACCACTTATTAAAAAATGTTATTTATTTCTCTTTGCAATTCTGCTATTGCTTAAAAAAAATCTTGAAGCTGCAGTTTTTTAGACTTTTTTTGCCCTCACTGGACAGATGAGAGACGGACAGGAAATGATGGGAGACATGCAGGGGTCGGGCTCATAGCTGCAGCTTTACTATAACTGGAGTTTCTGTCGGTTGATAAAAGACGTTAACGCTGCATGAAAAAGAGCTGAACCACCTTAATCGCAATTACAAACGCTGCTACAAAGACGAATCTCATAAGGTTGAATATCTGTTTGAAATATCTGCAAGATATAAGGGCATTTAAATCAGCACAAAAAAGACAAAAAAGCTGCAAGTTGCTGAATTATTGGTCAAACACAATCCAAGACGTCCTGGTCATCCATGATGGACCATGTACCACCCCAGCTGGGAACCTTAGTCACGGCATTAACATCTCTTTCTTTATTGTATAATAAATGCAAAAAAAAATCTATTAATGTGTTGTTGTCTCAATAAAACAAAGCTACACTTAGTAGTTCCTTAATACGTTATATTACTCAGCATTTTGGAGAAACAAGCTTTTTATCCATTACTGAGAATTTGTGCAATTCATGTCAATGATCCTATGCCCAAATATGCCAGGCTGTTCAATCTAATGCAGAATGAAGATTTGTTAAAAATGGTTTGTGTTCCTCTGCCTTCACTCTCCGTCCTGACCTCTGCCCTCACCTCCTCACTTCCTTTATCACTGTCAGCGGGTGATCCTGTGGAGCCGGAGTTTCCTCTCACTCTTCCCTCCTCTGCTTGGCTGCGTGTCAGACAGTCAGAGAAGCCCTCAGAGGACACTGGTGGGCCTGACACCGATCGACGCGTCCCCCCGAGGGTGGCCCCCTTTGCCTCGAATTGCCTTGAATTTGAGAAGGCGATGACCCTCACCCTCTGCCCTGCCCCGCACGCCACCCCCCAGTCGCCCACTCTTTATGCCTCAACTTTCATCACCACCCCGGCAGCCCACACTCGACCCCTCTGCCGCCACCTCGCTCAGAACGAGAGCATAAACAGTAATTGCTACATAAATTACGTTACACTCAGTGTTTTTCACATTTCCCCCTTGGCGATCTTGATGATTTGCTGATATACTGTACTGTACACTGAGAATGCAGGGTGATAAGTGCTGGGTAAAAAAATAAAATAAATAATGTTGATCTATAAATCTTATTTTTGTTGATAAAAAAAAAAACCCATTGTGGATAAAATATGTTGCACATACGCCTCAGTCAAAGGCAGATGAGAGGAACAAAGGTCAGGTCATTCTGGTGATTGACAGATATGATTCTTGTCAAAAACACACACATCGACCTGTGCATCACCGGACTGTCACACACCTCCAAAAAGGATTTTATTGGTGGCACCGGCATCCCTTTGGGGACATAACGGTAAATCACAAGGCTGTGATTAATTAAGAGGCAGAAACACAGGATGTCCATGAATCCTTCCAGGAGCGATGACACTGGTCAAACACTGTTCTTAAAACAAACAAATACAGAGCAAGGTTTACGTCGGCACAATGCTGGGCCGACAGCAGCATTGTAACCTGAACAATACGAGGAGGCAGCGGCTGGTAAACTGCAGCTGAACAGCAGAGATCTTAAAACACAGCTGTTGGATTTTGTAAAGTGTGGGATTTCTAGGAAAAAGGGCCCGTAATCTCTCTTTGTGTAATTATGTTTTGCTTTTCCAAATAAAAAGAACAACTGCAAAGAAGAAAAAAAATTAATAGAAGTTGTGAGGAGGAATCTGCTTACAATCTTTTGAATACACACATTGGTTTTAGTGAGTCCATCCACAAATAATCTGCAACCTTTCCTGGGGATTAAACCCCAAATGCCAAGCAATAATCCCTCTGTGACTTTCTGCCTTAAGTCTATAAAAGTAATCGTGTGGAATCTTAAGATGATCACATTTAAGATGAAGGACTAGAATGATTTGTGGTCAAGTTTAAAGTAGGAAAAAAAATCTTCCAATCATAAACTGTGGTTTTATTTTGCCAGCTTAAGAAAAATTTAGAGAGGAAAAACAATCAGACAGGAAGGAGAGATCTGAGTGAATGTCTCACAGTGAGTCCACCTCCTGCAGCTTTGGAGGAGTCAGCGGCCATCAGCACTTCCTAAAGACACACTTCATTTACAACCGGTCCCCTGAACTGGCCCCTAATGTCCCGTGTTATCAGAATGAATCAGCAGGGCTGATAAATTAGCCGTTCGGAGGCACGCTGCGAAGGCCTGTCAGCTAATGTGCACGCGTTTGTGCGATACTCATATGCAATGCTTAATGTTGTGGAACCAATTCTGTCGTTTCCATTATGTAAATACATTTGCCTCAGCACTATATTTTATGTATTGTCTGCCTTGTCTCAATTACTTGGGCTATTAAAAATCAAGAGGTTATGGAAATGGGGTGCAGTTGTCTGTTTGTAGTTTGATGACAAGTGCAAAGTGTTTATGAAAGCTCGTTATGCATTCAATCGCAGTCAGATACGTCAACACGCTCCGAGCGTTCATCCATATTCCACAATGCAACGGGGTGGCACGTCAGTATCTTCAAGCATAAACAACACAAACAGTTGTGGTATCATTTGTTATACACATAAATAAATAAAAATAAATGTGTCACTGCTATTTTATTTAGATCTCTGCTTATTTTCTTATGGAGCTGCCAGAAAATGTGATCATAGTAAAAAAAAAAAAAAAAACTACATATCTGGGAGTGTTTGTGGCTTTGCCAGAGCAAATAAGTGTTTGATGCTTCAGTTTGGGTAACTTACTGTTAATTAGCCAAAACACCTAAGGGAATAATCATGAGAACTAAATCAGGAGAACATCTTTAGAGGCAGTTCAGCTCAAAGGTATCAAAGGTTTCACTGACATATCTAAATAACTTTGTTCTTAATCTTTTTAAAATGCCTTTACATCATTTCTCAATGTGGAGTGAAACGTTGTATAAAATTACTCAGCAACTGCAGATAAATTCAACAGTGTGTTTTAAATTGTGAGGATTTTAAAAATAGAGAAAAAACAATATCTCAAAGTGGGAAGTGGTGAGATGGAAATCTTTTGTCGCTCATTTTTGTCTCTTTTTGTTTCCATGAATGCACAGTTTAAATGGCAGAAATATATGGATGTCATTGTGTAGTTACAGTGGGGTTTGTGTAGCATGAAGCCCGGTCAGCATCTGTTGCAGTTCGGCTGCAGAGAGACAGTGTCAGGAAAAATGTCACAGCTCTAATGAAAATCAGGATGCTTTTCCATTCTAATTACACATAGAGCTGTGTTTTATAGTTTGTACGACTTGACCCTCACCTCTTCGTCTGTTTACCTTTGAGATCAGAATTTTAAAAAAATATATATATACAAGCAAATTTAAAAAATCAGAGAACTAAATATTAAATATTATGCTGAATTGTTCAGCAGCCAGTGACATTTAATTTCCTCTTTCTGTCTGTTTCAGGCCCACAACTGTTTCTGAAACTTAACACATTTTAGTGTTGAATAAAGAGCCGTGGAGCTTTGCTTCTAATGGGGGGTGGTGATATTTTTATCTGAGAAAACAGGAAAAGAAAAGAAGCTGTGAGAGAAGAAGAGAATTATGACTTCTGTATTTCAGGATCTTGGTGAGAGAGTGTGGAAGTCCTTCATCTGAAATGTTTATGACAGTGGATGTTCGACCTGCCTCACACCTGGACCTGAACTTTCATTCTTTAAGTCTTTCACAGAGACGTGTTTAGAAATTATGGGAGAAAACTGCTTCTTTTTAAAGAGGAAGTTGAACCGGATTCGGTGCCACGTCGCGTCCCTTTTCCTTGGCATCAAAAATCAGGTATAAATTAGTAAAAACAAGCCGCTTTCCTCACAAGCTCGCGTCCATTTGAACTATTAAAGCGAATGTACAGTTTAATTCCGTCTTTCTGCTCCTGGCTGTCGGAGACAATGGAGGCTTTTAACGACAAAAACGCAGCCGCAACTTCAGCTTCAGACAATGCGTCATTCACAGCCGAGGGGTTTTTTTTTGTTTGTTTTGTTTTTCTTATTTTCACTGTTCCTCCTCAGAGCAGGTGACATGTCTCCGTGTTCATTGTTTGCAGTGTTTCGGTGTGCACCGGGGCTAAAGCCGCCGCCGAGCTGGCTGCACGGAGGCTGAAGCCGCGCGGGGGTCGACCGGGCTGCCGTGCGCTCCGATGCCCGCCAAGGTGCGCGCGACCTCTGCTCGCACTGGAGAGAAAAGACACACACACACACACACAAAAAAAAAAAAAAAGAAAGAAAAAAAAGAAACAAGAGTTGTAAAGTTTTACCTTTTCTCTTGGATCGCCTCCTCCTCCTCTTCTTCAGCTTGCATTTGACTTGGCCGCTCTGAGCCCCGGACGCGCGGCTGCTGTTTCCCAGTACTGAAGCCATCAGCGCAGCTGTGGAGCGAAGCGCAGGAATAACTTGGACCCGGCGGCTCGACTCTCCTTTGTACTTGTCTCGCTTCAGCCTCCGCTGCTCTCTGATAACGCAGCGTCCTCTGGTTTGACGTAGAGTCGGACTGTATTTTCGGCTCTCCCTCCTTTTTTTTTTTTTTTTTTTTTTTATCCCTCCAAACCAGGGGGGGGGGGGCGCGTCTTGCTGTTCGTGTATCACCTCAGAAACTCCAGCTCGCCTCCAGCTCACGGAGAGGCTGTTTGCAGCTCTCCGCTGCACTGATACCGGCGCCCCGTCTGCTCCGCTCCTCTCCGACAGTTTTCCGCGCCTCTGCAGAAATTTGGGCATCAGCCACTTTGGATTCAATCATGCGGGACTCCTATCTATTTGCTGCCGAGCTTTCTAATTAGGGTCCAATCCTGGCTGTCTGGGAGGTGTGACATCACCAGCGACACCCACCAGCCCACACCCCTCGTTCACCCGCTGCTTTTTTAAATGTTTTACATTTCCACTTATTCCTCACACTTTTATTCCCACTGCAGGGGAGGTCTGTTCTCTCCCGCTCTCCGCTGGGAGGGGAGGGGTGGGGTGGGGCGGGGGGAGGTCAGAGGTCACCCTGGTATGGATACTTGCTCAAGGGCGCTGAAGCAGGTCGACTGTTTACCAGCATGGGTGGGTTGAATATGGGTTTCTCCTACTGACAGGCTCCTTCCACGCTCCTGCTGTAAACTCACACCAACTTCAGGCTGGAGGATCAGACTGATGTGATGTTTCAGTCTGAGGAATAAAAACAGACAAAAACAAAACTCTGTGTTATGAATCCCTCTCCTTCGTCTCCTTGTGCGCTACTTTTTGTCAACTGAGATTTGGGATTTATAATTTTCTTGCAGGATTATGGATCTGAAGTAAATTCCCTCTCATTCCCAGTCTCTGTTCTAAAGTCACTGACGCGCCCACAAAGGGAGATTACTGTGAGAAGATGCTATTCAATTAACTGGCTTCTCCACACACTGAATAACAACTCAGTTACATCAAACACATCTTTGAAATAATGTCTGCAACATATTCTCCAGCTTTATAATTACACCAGCCTAATTTTCCTAATTACAAAATATACAAATGAATATGTCTTCTTTTATTTTGAAAGCATTGCTTGGAGGTTGCAGGCGACCTTCAGCACAGGAGGAAAAAAAACTCCACTGACAGTGTGCTGCAGCCACAAAGTTTGAAGATTGTGACATTTTGGCATTTTTGTGTGAAAGCGCAGTGTCGAGGCTTTCACAAAGCATTTGTGGCTTTCCTAGCTGCAGGTTATTGTGTTATTCCCTCGGCCTCTGCAGCGGAAGGTCAGGTGTGTGTTGGGAGGAGGCGCTATGGTCCTGCTGCACACAGCCACAGCCAGTGGCAGTGCAAAAGATGCAGATTTGTTCAGGCCTCAAAAAGCTGACCATATTTCCTCTCACTCCCCACTTGTCCTATTATGTGATGTGTTAGTGTTTGTAGAAATAATATTGAAAAAATTGACAAAAATGTCTGTATGGCTTTTAAGTCTGTTATTTTTCCATATAAAAAACATCTCCCTCACCCTCACTAGCTCCCGCTTCAGTTTAAAAAAACAAAAAACAAAGCAGCCGTAGAAAAAACCACCATGACACGTTTGCTGATGTCAGATTGAAAAGTCACTTTGAGGCTCTGTTGTTGGGTGGAAACATTTCCTTACGGCCTGAGGGGAGAGAGAGAGGAGAGAGAGGAGGCCGGGGCCGTCTGCCAGGCTGCAGCCTGCCCTCAGGACGCCCACAAATATCCATGTAAATTGCAGTTTAAGAGAAATCAATACAAGTGACAAGTTGCCAATGCCACTATCTGGGGCAGTAATGAAGGTGTGCTGGTTGGGGGGGGGGGGGGGGGTAAAGCATACATAGATAACAGCAAACAGGCAGGGTGGGGCGGAGGTACAGGTTAGAGGCATGTGTATTTCTTCAGACACACACACAGCAAGGTCAGTAGTTGTAGGATGGACGCAGAGTGCCACTCAAGGTTCAAGCAAACATGGATTATCTCTAATATAGTGCCTTGTTCACCCATGTTCACACCTCACACTACAGATAGTGTGGTGATGCACCACAACAATGCCTTAAAAGGCTCCATCTCTGAAAAGTCTGCTGCTTAGTGAAACTTAGACACAAATAAGTCTGTTGTATATGGTGAGTTAATAATATCTTTTGAATAAAATTAATACATTTCTTTTATTTAAAGCCCAAAAATATAATGTATCATGTATTTGTATAACGGAGGTAAATATCAGTTAAAATGGATTTCTGAAGTTAATTCTTAATCATCAATCAATAACCAGTTATTTATTTTGTCTATAAACAGACATACATTTGTCAGAGATTTGCTAAAACTGTCCTTTTCCCAGAGTTTGTTACATCTTCAAACAGCTTGTGTCAATGGTCAAAATCCAAATATATATTGATTTAACATAAAAATCTATAGTATATTTATATTTAATATATTATGATATAAAACAGATTCCATCAAAAGAACAACATCGAAGAACATTTGGCATTTTTACTTGAAATAGAACTGATTATGTTCATCATTATAAACATTGCTGCTGATTAACTGAGGTCCCATATTCTACACTTCATCAATATGTCTCTGTGTTGTTGTGCTCTGATGTTACATGTGTGGGACTAGATTTTCTCTGCTTTATACTTTAAAGGTCCCATACTTCACACTTCTCCAGTGTTCTGTCTGAAGGGTTGAAATGCATGAAAATATATATTTGTTGTTTTAAGAGCCAAAAACCATCTCAGTGTAGTTTTACATCTCCTATCTCAGAGGTCTCTCTGGAGCTCTAGTAACAACAGGTCAGTCAGCCAATCAGAAGAGAGGATCTCATCCTCTCCTCTGATTGGCTGACTGTTTTCTGAGTGATCAAATAAAAAAATAGCAGATTTTAAGTAAAACGCTCAGGGGAACCATGCAAGGTTGGATGGTGGGTCCAGGTGGGTGGTGTAGCTGAGGACAGGGACTGCTTTGTTGTGACATCACAAAGTTCCAGAAGTCCTGACGGCTTGTTTTAAGGCTCAGTTTCTGAAAATACGCTGTGAGCATTTCTCTGTGGACTGAGACATTTGATACTTTCACAGGATTGATATAGAACCTAGGCCTCATTTATAATCAAAGACCACATGGAGCTGGATCTATTTGGACTATATGGGACCTTTAATCAAACATACGTTGAGATTCAAGCATGTACCTGTAGGAGTGTTGCAATCAGGTTTACTTACTTACTTTTAATAATGCAACTCAATATGATCTTTTCTTTGACTGTCCATTCCAGGTAAATGGCCATATCTTTTAACAACCATGCACCAACAATTGATTTCTATTTAAAATGTATGTCCTCCAAGTTATTCTTCAGTTTTTCGAAACCATATGTACAGACATTAGTAAACTGTTAGTGTTATTTTAAGATTAATTTGTTAATTTTTTTTTGTTGTGTGTGTTTTTTTTTTGTCAGCATTTAAGCTTTCTTTGATAGAGTGAGAGGAAAGGCAGGGAGAGGGTGAGCTGAACTAATACCATCTGTGTCTACAGAGAATGTTAACGTAAAGCTAACAGCATGAAAAAAATCTATATTTAACAAACCCTATGCAATAAGAGCAGCTATATGTTATGAAATGTTCTCCGTTTCTGTGTTTGCCTATTTAGCCCACAACCATCAATACTTGGCATTAGTTTGATGTCATATCTATGGATTAAAGAATTTGATTTTAATTGAGATTACAGCAAACATGTGGCAACAACTCTTCTTTTTTCCATGATCAAATCGGACACCTGCAATCTAAAGATAAGACCAATCAGTACACATTCATCTGCTGCTCTTCTGATTTTATTTTTATACAGAAGAAATAATGACTCTACCTCCCTCTCTTAACTGTTTTCATTATTAAAATAATTCATTTGACAATGTGTTAGTGTTCAGGTAAGACTGTCTCCATGGTAATACATCTGTTGCTCTCTAATCAAAACACTGTGGTTAATAGTTACTTTTCTTAACTCACAGTGGAGAACCAGCATGTGTCATCTTTAGAGGGAAAAAGAAAGCTGTCCTAGCGCCATAGAAGTCAGCAGCACCAGCAACAACAGCTCAGTGAGAGCTTGAGGTCATATTAAGACATATTTATAGTTTTACAGTGACATCTATTATATTTTTATCACCTCAGTTTAAATCATTGTTTGGTGTTTTGTACTATTTTTGCTTCCAAAACACCATCTTCTAACAGCTTTAATGAAAAAAGAAACATAAATGACCAATTACCCCAAATAAATGTCTTTTAAAGTTAAAAAAAAAAAACTTTCAAAATTCTCTCTAACTAGTGGAAATAATAGTAATTTGGTGAGAGCAAACAAGCCTGCTTATCAACCCATCCAGCCAGGTTAACATGGTGGAGATGGAAGCCTTGAACACCTCATCAGTCAGTGGGTGGGGACAGACTTTAAGCTTCCTCTTTTCTTTCTGGGCAGTTAGGTTAGGTAGTTCTTGTCTCATCGCGTGTTCAGCAGAGTCTGTCCTTTAAAAAAAAACAAGCCTACAGGTCGTCTCGGCAGGTTTTTATGACCAATACTTAGGTTTTGTTGCTAGGCGACATCTAGTGGTCATAGTAATGATGACAGGAACAAAGGGAAAAGTGCAGTGACGTAGTTTAGAGAGCGACAAAGTCCAGGTCAGGAGGCGGGTGGGCTGAATGGATGATCAATGACAAAGGAGAGCGGTTTGTTTGTTTGTCATTTTTTAATGAACCTTACCAGCTCTGCATGCTTATTATTGTAACCATGACAACCAAGGTCCGATATGCCCGTCGCTGTAGGGGCGCAATTTCAGGAGACATGACTATGGGTAGCTTCAGAGGGTTGAGAAAAAGGACCTGCGTTGTTGTTCAGGTTGAGTAGGTTTTATTTAATTAATTTGCATTTACATTAACCTCTGCTTGGAGTGAGATTGGATAAATTGGATTCTATGTGTGTTTAAAAGGTTTCGTCTTAAATCCAAGTTGCTGCAGAAACTAAACAGGGTTTTCAACTATTATCAGTAGTTCGGAGGTGTGGCCCACCTGCAGAATGGCACTGAAAAACTAGGAGGCATCTCTGCTCCCATCATTCACTGCTGCTCACTGTCATGAGATTAACCTAATGTACCAGCTGCTGTTTGTGTTTTTTTTCGTCCAGTGTTTTCTCTGTGAGGTGTTTTTGACAGCTTTCCTCAACTTACATCACATGTACTGAAACATGTTCAGCAGCATCACGTCAAGTGGGTGGTGGATCAAATTCCTGACCTTGTAAATCATTTTTCTTAAACAGCTGTTAAATGAATTGATATTGGCAACTAAAATAGATGCAATAACAAGATATGTTGAGAATGTGTAGTGAGGTAATGAGCTGCCAAACAACATTACATTCATTAAACCCTCAGCTGAGGAGCCATACACTCTGGATGAATGAAAACAAATCAGCCTTTGCATTGTCTGTGTATCTGAGGTCTGTATCAAACCTCACTACATCAATCAAAAGTAATAGATATTTATTACTTTCACTGACGCTACCACCAGTGAATGACCAAAACAGTGGTCATGTTCTGATATGCTCCACATGAATTAGCCAGCTAGTGACAGCAACATTTTCAGAACAGATTTGTAACACTGGTAACAGCATGTTAGCTAATGTTAGTGCATCATTGTAGCCATCACTGATGAAAACAGACAAATAACATCATGACCCATGAAGTTACTTAGAACTTGTTTGTCTTCCCCTCGATGTCTGAGTCAAACTGGATTCCTTCAGCAGCTCATAGGGTTCTCCATCTCTGTAAAGACAGGCTGGTATTGGCTACATGGAGCTGTTAAAAACTTTTTGGACATTTTGACAGTCCACCAGCCGACTGAGATTTGAGCCAGTAGTCCCTGTGGCAAGTCCATCTGTGCTCTGGTCTCATCTCTTTCTTTGTGAGCTGAAAAAACATGCTTTTTTTTTAATAGAGGAAATTCTGAAATGTCGCTGCACTGTGCCATCTCACATGTGGGCAATGCCTGTGTATTTATAAATGTGAGGGCCAACAGGAGGGACTCACATGCACTAACATGCACACATAGCCAGACTGGATACCAAAAAATAAAAAAAATAAAGACTCTCATAATAAATATGGTGCATGTTGTTATTAATATCATTATTATATTTTTAACATTGTTACAGACGTACTGCTGTGGAATATAGCTATATGGCTATTTTCAGAGCAAAGACTGGTGAACTTAAAGTGGACTCTGGGAGTCCACTAGGGGTCTGCTTGAGACCTCTGGGCATATATAGTGGCCTTGGACAGCTGTTAACACGCGCAGACTCAGTCCACAAGTATGCGATTGATGTCCAGACATTTGAATTCAGCCACTGACAGTTCACAGTTAGCACTTTTATTTTACAGTGTGGATAATTCTATGATATTACAAGTTGTAGCAAGTATTACAAGGATGTAATGAACACGGTGTATTCAGTGTAGATTGTAAATGAAATTAAATACAAAATAGTTCTTCCTCTTTGGTGCCTCTTTAACTTATGGTTACCAATGGTACCCTACTCCTAAAAACAACCCTGCCTGACCTTAGCGTCCTATGCTGAAAACCAAATTTATATACGGGTAGATATAAAGTAGCCTACCTTCCCACAAATAAAGACAAAAACAAATTCAGGTTAAATCACCAAACAAAGTCCAAACCATCCAAAATTAATATGTCATATTCAAACAACATCTCTCATCTCATCTCATCTTGATCTCGATTTAAAACCAACCTCAAACAAAAATTCAATCAAGAAGGTGGCAGTCATTCAGCAACATACCAAGCCTGGAGAGTACTTGAATAATAAAAATCAAATCAAAGTTTCAAGTGGTGTGCACATGAGAGGAAGACAGGAAGTAGCTTTTGTGACGAGCTGCATTTGCAAGGAAGAAGAAATCGGGGTAGAGCTGTAGAATCCGACCACATGTAAAAACCAGATGAACAAACGCTTAACGGCAGGTGTAGAGCAGGCTTTTTGGCCGTCTTCCTTCAAGGATCTAAACTTTACACTTTCAGTTTCCAGAGGCTGTTAATGTAAAGTCGGGCAGCAGAATGAAAGAGGAGGACAAGCAAAGGACAGCTGTGTGAGGAAATTGTCCACTGCTTTTTAAAACATCTCCATGGCTTTCCCACCTGTGGCAAAGAGGCCAGCAAATGGAGGCAATATTGCAAAGTTGGAATAATGCCAGAGACAGATTTTTTTTTTTTTGGGAGCAATGTCAGGAATTTGAGCCAACTATGCCTGAATGTACCTTGCAAACATCACCAACACAAAGCGTGCTAATTGCTTGCTGTAAACTCTTGGCCCAGGCCTCATTTCAAGGTTGCATTCCCAGGCTGTATTTAAACTTTGAAAGTGACATTGAACATTTTATTTTACAGCACATAGCTACAGCTAGGGGGTGGGGTGGTGGTGGAGGGAGAAGGGGGGTAAATTTTGCTGATGAACTGCCTCCAACGTACCTTTTCTTCAGAAACAATCTCCTTCAGATGACTTTTTTTTTCTTTTTCAACCTCACCCACCCCTCTTAAGTGACACCCATTAATCACATTAGGTCTTTGGGAGAATTGTCTGCTGAGCGTCAAGTCTTGGCTGACCCCAACATTTGGAGAGTGTAGATAAAGACGTTGCACTGACAGCTCTGAAATAGCCCCTTTTTTCACAGGTCAGCGTTCAGGCGAATATGAATATTATTATACATAAAAAGAGGAGAAAAACAATTGAGTTCTTACTTCAGAGGAGTTGAATGACATTGGGAATTCTCAGAGTGTGTGCTGCGGTGGCTAGATTGCCTGGGTAGGTTTCAAATCAATGTACTGGTCGCAAAAGACTCTACATATTGACTTGATATATGCTACTGCAAAAGTATGAGTGAGTAAGATCATCATTAAATCTTCATAATATTATGGCTGTATTAGTTAGTCTTCACATTTCCCTATCTGGAAACCAAATATCTCCTGACATAAAGGCTAATAAAATACTCTGAGAGCCCACGATTGTGCAGATCAATGGTGATTGTGTTTAATATTGGATTCCTTAATTTCTGAAAGCATTGAATATTATAGCGCTCTTTGTGAGTCTACGTTCCAATCAAAATGTCTCTCTGAATAGGAACTAACATCATTGCCCTTAATGTCACGTAACATTATCAGCTCTGTGGTTTAGTACAATGGAGCCATTGTGTTCTGTGGTGAGGGGGGCTTATCAGTGAAAGACAGGAAAGGAGAAAGGAAAGGAGAAAATGAATAGAATAAAAGTAAATTCAATCTCTGTTTAGCAATAGAGATTTCTCAAAATAGTTCTCCACTATGCACAATTCAGATGCCTTGTTCAACTGAAATCAAAATGAATTCCTGCTAAGAAATCAGCACACATATGTAGATCACTCCTGTTAGCTTTGACTTGGGTTCTTCTACTTCACTGACAAAGAACAAGAGTCTATATTGTTTTACTTTATAATATTCTGCTCCTACACTGGTGAATTATTGATGTTAGCTGACAATGTCAGTTCTGTAATTTGATTGGTTCAACAGTGTGCTGCAGGATGTCCTGAGTCCTGAAACCGGGATATAAGTTAATGTTTTTTGCACCTCCATTAGAGAGGGCTTTTGGTTTGATGTCTGAAATATGGTGTGCAGTTAAAACCAGCTCAAGAACTTTCAGTTGTCAGTGAATACCACGCTTGAGATTTTTTAAGATTTACGTGTCTAATGAGGTTCATGACTCACCAGTCCACCTTTACAGCTTTGCTGTGTTTTAGACTCATGCGCAAACTGTGACAGATTTTTCCAAGATGAAAAGCTTTTAGAGGAGGAATCTGTGCTGAATCAAGTTGGAAGCTTAGTGGTGGTAACACTGAAGTCATAGGGCCCTATCTTACAGCGCAGCATAATTGTTTTTGCTGCAGCTGATCTATTCCTATCCAGTGGCCACATTGTCTAAATAGCAAATACAGCAAGCATCGCTCTTGAATCGTATCAGAACCATGGAAAATGTTACGTATTGTATTGTTGTAATTTGTTGTATAATGTGGTTAACTTTGTTGAACGGTCATGGACAATCAATAAACATCATAAATTGCTTTTTTCTCATGGGAATCAAACACCTCTTTTCTGTGTTTTGTGGATCCATCCACCCACCCCAATTTCCTGATGTGAACTTTGTCGCTCTATAAACTACGTCACCTCACTTTTAATGTGGCTCTAAAAAAACCTATGCCATTGCGCTTTTCCCTTCACTCCTGTCATTATCACTTCAATGTCACCTAGCAACAAAACCTAATTATGGGTCATAATAACCTGCTGACAGACGACCTATGGGATCGTTTGGTACAGACGGACAATCTCCTTGAAGCACTTGAAGCAAAAATTGCCAGTTGAAAGTGAGAATAAGTCAAGTTTTAGTCTGACTTAATGTAAAGAGGTATAAACTGCATGACTTAATGTACACAATGTACATATTAACCAAATTTCATGTTGTCTTTGATGATTCAAGAGACCAACAAATTCACCCAGAGCTCATACTACACATTTTTTTCCTGTTTGATCCTCTTGTAGTTTGTGTTATCGGGCGGATGGAGAGTTATATCTGCACAGACAGATGGAGAGAACTGTTGTGGAGCTCCTGAAGGTAAAGATGCTTGTTATGCCAGGTCTGATCAGGCTGAATTCAGCAGCCGGGGGGGGGATTTGGTGTCAGGCATGTACAGAGCTGGAAACTCCCTTGACTTCTCTGACGGCAGATTTCATATATTTCATGAAAGTTACAAATAGCTCTCAAAAAAGGTCTGTGGTAGACAAACCACATGCTCCCTGGGACTATGTTTGTTGTACACCTCATGCAGACAATATGAGCTGTTCTGGTTTTGACCTGACAACAGAGAGAGAGACAAGGACAGGAGTAAAAAAACATTAAATGTCAGCAGAGCTTAGTTCTTCGTTCAAACATCCTGTTCAAACTGATAGCACCCCGGACGCTGGAGCTGCTCAGGAGCTGCCTGTAATTGAAAATGAGCAAAACAAAATCAAACAAACACTGGTGCTCTCATGCATGTCTATTTAAAAAAAAAAGAATGTGTTTAATCAGTAAACCTGCTTTTAACTGACCCATAATTCTGTTCCTGTTTGGATATCTGCCACATGTTCACACATGTCACCATCAATATGGCCACATGGGAAAATGAGTAAACAGAAGCTTATCATTTTCCAAAAAGATCTAAAAAGGCCTTGGAGCTCAGCTGTATCCCATTCTGAAGACAGAGATTAATTGCCTCTTTTCCGCCCCGACAGTAATCCTTGAAACTGCCTCTGCTTGGTGCAACAGCATCTCAGTCAGCCTCCACTCTTCTCTCTCACACACACGCACACCAAGGATACTACCACATAAAGTCAAACAGGCTCTCCCTTACCACACACACGCACACTTTACTACATCACTAATATCCAACCCATTAGCACTTAAAAGCCAACATCCAGAATTACGCTAAGTCTTGCAGACGTTTGAAGTATTGCAGAGTCACAGTTGTGTGAGCGGCAGGAAGCACAGAAAGCAACAATGATGTTTTGCTCGTGTCGCTCGGCTCGGCGTGGAGTTGAGTTTCTTAATCCCACAATGCAGGCAGAATTGGTAGCTTGGGTACGGTAAGTCTTAGCACTTGTGGATTGCTGCTCTATCTCCAACCCTTAATACCTCGCAGAATAAAACAGATCGGAAAGGGCGCTGTTGTTGTTTTCCTGTGATATTTGCAGGTCTTAAAAATCAAACCAGCAAGCCAGTTTTAATTAATTTCCCTGTCTTTGTTCACAGGACCATGTGTGTGCAGGAATGGTAGCATATGGTGCACTCTGTTTTGCAAATCCTCAAGAATCCAGACCGACGTGGGATTTATGAATGTAACAGATGAGGTTTTGATGATTATGAGGTTGCTGATGGTCGTCGGTACTGGAAAGGTTGTGCCTTTGACTCTGCAATGCAGCATATGCTGCCCGTGGATAGCGAGAGGTCATCCAGATCTTCTGCCTGCGCCAGCCATTTCATTACACCAACAGATGGCTGCAGGGATTTTATCATTAAAATATCCTTCTGATGATTTTTTTTCATATTATAAAAAAATGATTAAATTGACACAGTCTTGTCATGTGTGACATTAACTACGTTGTTATTTTTGAATTTCTACTTGCATGGAAATAAGACTAAGTAGTCAAATGATATTATGGAGTTGTTGACTAAATGAGCATCAAGCTTGTGGTTTGCACATGAAATATAATATGTCTCAAGATTAATGAGGATTAGGGTTACAGGATGTTTTTCACTGCATTTGCCAGAGATGACTGGAAATCACTCAAAGCTTTTACAAACTGAATCCTTGCTTGGCAATTAACTTTGTATGCACTGAGGACATGGCAGATTTTGATTTGGACTGGAATTATGCCGCTCAGTACGTGTCTGCGCTGAAATCAGCCCAGTGATTTTCCAACCACCACGGCACCATGTCACCACTGCATTGGCACTGATTACAAGGCCCCATTGACCAGCGGTGCATGTTGTTCAGTCCTCCAATGATGGTGCCGCATGAATGGGGTGTAATCAATCTTTGATCCAATCAGAGGTCGGTGTCTGGGTGACTGACAGAGAGGTCTCTGTGGGGCTCTGATGAGGCCAGAGTTAAAGGGCTCCCAGGAGACCAGAAGCTATGACAAAGAGATGCTCTGAACAGCGGTGACTCACTGAAATGAATTAAGTGAGCACTGCTGAGCATCTATCTCCTCTTCCTGTCCATCACAGTTTCATGTCAATGGGACCAATTCATTCATCTTACAGTGGTCCGTTTTTTTCATAAAACATTAGCCGCATCTCGCTCATGAAAATGGCAGTTAGCATGAATGCCTTGAAATGTGTTTAATGCATACACTTTTCAGAAAAATGTGCGTTTGCCAAATGTTAGAGTCCATATATGAGCGATGCCACTGCTATTTTTTTTAAAAAAACATTTCTCACGTAATGTTTCTCACAAGTACTGTTACCTTCTGCTGCAAATATGTTGCTACTCCAGTGCTTACTATCCTCTGTGCAGCCCAGCAGTTTTCATTTTAAAGCTTCCATATTAAATAAAGTGAGATTTGCATGCATTTTGATCAAACATTTCTAGGTTCTCAAAATACATATATATGTGTGTGTGTGTGTGTGTGTGTGTGTATATATACACACACACACACGCACACACACACATATATATATATATACACCAACAGGAAAGCAGTACCATCACCCACACCCCAGGCCCAGCCCCCCTGGACCCATTATCCAACCTTGCAGAATTTCTCAGTGTTTACCTGAAATCTGTTGTCTGCATTCATGTAAAGTATTTTTTAAGTATGTCCATAATGGACTTCATATTCACTAGTGCAACTTGTGTTCAAAAGACAGAGACCTTCAACTGCTAAGTTTGCTCATTACAAAATGGCATCCATCCTTTGCAGAGAGCTCAGTTACTGCCACTGCAGACAGGCAGCACAAAGCCTGGAATTCTTTGTAACCTGTCCTTTAAATGAAAGGGATAAAATACATTCTTCTGATTCTTTCTTAATGATGTAAACACTGAAATCAGAGATAGTGTGTGTCCTTGTGCCGCCTCCTCCCACCTAGCACAATTTGAATGTATACATCTTAAGTGAATTATTTTACACAACTTTGCTGTTTGGGATCCATTACTTTTGGACCATATTCTGAGCAATCGAAACTACCATCATCATTTTTTTTTTCTTACCATTCTCACTTCTGATGGAGCCACATGAATAAACTGTTCTCTGGTTTGAAAAGTCAACTCCTCCAAGTGAACAGCAGATGGTGGTAGTAAACATTTTACATGTTGCTGGGACAGGGACAGCAAACTGTCAGACAGAGCACCTCTGTGAAACTGTGGAACTGCACAACAGAATGTGCTTTTATTTATGTTTTTATTTTGAAAAAAATTATTTATTAATCTCAAGTGGTTTTGAGAAACAGGCAATAACTCACTGAGCATAAACCATGTTTTACTTCCTCCGGTTTGAAAACATGTGCATCGTAATTTGGTTCAATCTTTTTCAAATATAAAGACACCTCTATTCAGGCTTATGTTAACATTTTCCATGGATCAAAGACAAGAGTCATTATGTTCCTGTTACTAACAATCAGCCATGAAGGCTAAACTGTGTTTGACAAAATGCAGGAAGGGAGAGACAGAGCTGCTAAATCCCCTAAGTTAAGCTCATCACCTCCTCCCTCTCTGAAGCTCCAGTCTTTCATCAGACAGGGTTTATCACTGCGTCAGAGACCGGCAGTGTTTGAAGTTTCCAGCTCTTCCCCTTACTGAACCACACATCGAGGTGAGCAGCCAAGACTAGATCCCCGTCAAAATGGACGAACGCGCTCACGAGCAGCAGGAAGAAAAGGGGGTGAGAATTCAACATGGCTGTCACTTGACATGCCAGACATGTGTGAACATGGGTGGAGTTTGTTTTTCTGTTGGGAAAGAGAGCTGACAAAATGCACGGGTATACAGTGATGGAGAGTGTCTGGAGTTTCTCGAGTGCGGGGGATAAAGGCACTGTCGATGGAAATTAAAGCTGGCAGATCAATAACTGTGGGAACCAAAGCTCTGTCTGAGACCATTCAGTACAAATACCAGACTCTC
The DNA here is from genome assembly GCA_038496675.1 of Rachycentron canadum. Classification (NCBI taxonomy): domain Eukaryota; kingdom Metazoa; phylum Chordata; class Actinopteri; order Carangiformes; family Rachycentridae; genus Rachycentron; species Rachycentron canadum. The sequence goes on from CM076667.1 coordinate 1,983,751, forward strand.
TGTGTAATCTGGACTGGAAATGGAACATGGAAAATGTAGATCTAGTTGTGAAATGTGTCAACATCCAGTCTGCTGTAAATAAAAATGCTGTTTTAACCACAGCAATCAGTTTCCTTTGAATTAAGGTCATTTGTAGCCAAGTGACTTTATTGTTGTTAACTAAAACTAAAGAAATAATGAAATCTAGTGGTTAAAAAAAAAAAAAAAAAAAAAAAAAAAAGTATTTTCATCACCTGAAATATAAACTAACATAAAATTTCATATTTCATTTTGGATGGATATAAAATCTATCCTCCAGTTTCTCAGCTGTGTGAGATGAAGCAGTATCTCAGCAGCTGTCTGACTCTCATTGTATGACCAGTACATGTGCTCTTTAAGTGTCCATTCACTGTATTAATGAAGTCAGTGTCAACATGTGAAGTATTTTATTGTTAATCACCTGCAATAATCGAGCTGCAACACCTACAACAGTCCAGTTCGTTTTATATTACTTCATGAAATGAATGAAACCTCTGAAGTTTGTTGGTTTTTTGAGTTTATTCATGTTTTTTTCTCAGACTGCTTCAACCTTCATCTCACCTCAGATGCACAATTACACACATCTTACACTTCACATCTTGTGTCAATTGTTTACGCATTACATTTTATGTCCTGTTGTTGATGTTGTTCCAGATGAGTCTGGTTATTGACACAAAGAGATTAACACACATCTTTCCTAGCTGTCTTATGTGAATAGTTGTTGATCTGTCCTCATCATTGCTCAAACACTTTTTCTGACCTTTTTGAATCTTGCCCCTGACATATCCCCCTTATTACTATTTTCAGTAAAAAAATAAACCAAACTGCATTAAAAAAATTAAAACTAAACTGTAATTGAAAAGAAAAGGTAAAAACAAACAAAAAAAGAAAAAAACAAAACTATTATAATCAATGTAACATCCTGTCTCATGCCAAAGCCACAATCTCCTATGATTATTATTTTATTCAGTTTCTATTTGTACCTGGGTGAATGTAGTCACTTGACTGTATGAAACATCCAGTGGCCAAAGTGCCTAGTTTCATGAGCTGTTTAAAAAAATGCTATTTAATAAGCACCTTGCAGCAGGTGGTGTTCAAAACATCTGCTTATTAAACACCTCTATTGCAGGAAGTTACCTATTTGGGGCAAGCACCTAACATTTCCCCAGGAGACTGGAATTCAAACATATTCAGTTTTCCACTGAAAGAGTTTAGGTTTAGGCAGCAAAGCTATGTGGGTTACACCAGAGACACACTGGATGTGTGTGTGTGTTGTGTCTGCAGAACATCTTAATTTTCCTTTTGGCGCCTATGATAATGAATTAAAGCAAACATTCGAGACGCACGTGTTGTGTCGTGTTGTCACATATTTTTCATGTAAGATGCAAAAATACACGGAGAAAAAAACCTGTTGTTGTGTTTGTGAGAAACATACAATAACGCAAAACTTACAGTTCCCACAATTGTCTCTATCACTATGCTCAATCTGATAACATGAAAAAATATAAAAAATAATATTTAACCATTATTTAGTGGCTGCATGTGAAGACAGTGACATTTTAGAGACGTTTACCATAAAAAAAATCTAAATTTAATTTGTAGTGCTGTATTAGTAGTAGTATACATAAATATAACTTAGCCTATGTCTACAATATAAGAATACATTCATAGACTTCTATTTGTATGGGCTAGACATGTAAATATATGAAATTATTCATATATAATCTTTACATATGTGCTGTTTTTATATTTACATATATTTCATCTATGTAAAGTCACTGTTTGTATGTGTATTATATTTGCATATGGGCTGGACCATTGACTTTGACATAAAATTCCTCAAATTATATATTTAAAAAAATATTGAGCACATTTCATGAAACACTTTTTCAGCATGTTGATTAAAAAAAGACAACAATTAATCTATGTTCCATTGTGTTTCCTCCAGAATGTATTTGCCAATTCAAATGGATGCATATCAACATACTTGTCAAGAGAAGGGAGAAGAATAGTGTGAAATTTAAGCTTTTTTTTTCTTTTCTTTTTTTTTTGTCTCCTGAAAGAATACATTTTGTCTTGGATTGAAGTTATCGCTATATTTACAGATTATAAATGAAATAAATAAAATATGACATACAAATGTTCACAAAGAGAGAAAAAAAATGTGCACTGTTAAAAATGTAATAATTCCACAGCATCATTAAGCCGATGGCTCAGTCAGACTACTTCCTCTGTGAAAATCTAAATTGGACTTTCCTTTCAGCTCTGACAAGAGATAGTATCAGAAATCCTTCCTACAAACACAGCTACCACTGTTTCATTTTCTCTGTTTAATGCCTTAATGTATGTATACAGACCAAAGGCCCAGCAGCGTCTTTGAGCATGTCTTTGAATAGATAGAGCTGAGGGATGGTAAAGTGACAGGGGAATTCTCTCTTTTGCCTCTTTAGTTGGAATTGATTTCTTCAAAGGCGACTGTTGTTTTTTAATTAAAACATTGAACTGGCTAATTGTGAAATTGATTCAAGTTGTGTTTTTCACTGTGTAAAGCAATATACCGTTGCCCTTCGTGCTATCTACAGTCCAGACCATTAGTATTTGGACAGTTTCACATTTTTTTTTGTTCTTCAGATTCTGAGCTTCAGCACAGACTCAATTTGACCAAATATAATGGAGATGACATTAAAATGTCAAGTCTCAGATTTAATTTGAATAGGTTTACACGAATAGAGCCTTTTAACACCCGGTGCCCAAACTGCAAAGGTTCTTAAGTAATTGGATACTTGGCTTCTAAATGAATCTTGGGCAGTGATGTGTCATTTCAATGTTAGTTCAGGCACAAAAGAGCTCAGACAGAGTCTACAGAGAGTGGCCATAGACTGAGGTGAAGTTGTCTGTCAAAATTAAGAGTCAAGAGGAGAGCATGCTATCGAATAAGATTATAATGTGGCTCAAAAAGGACAACATCTGTCAGAGATAGTAAAAGTAGCTGTTGTGGCAAAATCAACAGACGGATTCCTTCTAAAAAAAATATATAAAACCAGCTGCTCGACTGAGGAGAACTAATCATTCTCATGGTGAAGAGAAAGGTCTTCGTGACTGGTCAGCAAGTCAAGGATGTGCTCCAGGATGTAGGCAGACATCTTTTCTTGCTCACTGACCTACGGATAAAAGTGTATTCCCTTTTAAACAAGGTGCCCGTGCACTGCATCTGTCTGAAACTAGGGAGGATCCATGGGATGTGCTTTGCATCGAGTGTAAGATAGAGCCACTTATAATTACCAATAAACCTACATGGGAGGAACCCAGGTCCACAGACGCAAGAGGAGAACATGCAAACTCCCATTTGGTCAGCAGGTTCACACCCAGGGGAGACGTCTTGCTGTGAGGCGACAGTATCAACTACTGCACCTTATTCTGTGGCTCAGATTCAGTCAGATGCATCGAAACTCACAGACAACATTTCATCATTCAGCAAGATGACAAAGGATGACAAAGCAACCAAAGAGCTTTTCAGGGTGAAAAGGTAGAACATTATCATCCTCAACTGACTGAGTTATTCGGAGTCTGAATTCTTTTTACTGAAAACCAGACTAACGGCAGAGACCCCCACAACAAGCAGGAGCTGAAGAGGCTGCAGTAAAGCTCTGGGGGAGCATCAAGACACACAGCATCATTGACTGCCGATGATTTAACTATGTGTTAAAAGTGCTGCATCTGCCACACAGCTCTTTGTATATGGATGGAAACCTGCTCTATATTGAAGCTGAGACTCTCCACTTCAATGTTGTCTCCATTCTTTTATTTCAGATTGAATGAAGTGAAGCTCAAAACCTGAGGAACAAACAAAGTGTGAAAGTGTCCAAACACTTTGAGTCTGGATTGCATGTTTATCAGGGAGAGGAAAGCAGCTTGCACTCTCAGACTGTCTTGCTCTTTCTAATTCCTGTAACACACACACACACACAGAGAGAGAGAGAGAGAGAGAGAGAGAGAGAGAGAGAGAGAGAGAGAGAGAGAGAGTTTAGACCATTTAATGCTGTAATCCCACAACTCTTCAAAATGTTTTGGAAGTTTCTCAGTAAGCTATACGTATAACTGACAGTATGAGAGTCTTTAACTCACAGCAAACCCTGTAAGCTCATCCTCAAAGTAGCTCCGAAGTCTGTATCAACAACAGGATTATACATCGGACCAATCCCAACTGCAGGAAGTGATGTGTACTTAGTTTACATGTTGCTTCTTGGGAGCATTGACAATTGAGCTATAATTGTGCATGATGTTGACATATTCATGGACTTATTGTACTTTCCCCCTGCCAGTAAGATTTATGTCCTGCCTGAGATGAAATTTCCTTTAGAAAATCACATGACAAACCTCCACATCCGTCTTTCTTGAGGGCTAAAGTTACCTTCAGAGGTGTTGTATTTCAGCAGGGCACTTTGCCACTAGATTAATCATGAGGCTTTAAATTATTCATACCTTACCCGATCTTGAGGAACTGTCCTCAGCTCAATGTAATTCCATAATTTTGCCAAGAAATTTTGCTCTTAATGATGCAGCCCAGGATGCCCCAGCAAAGGTGTCTCCTAGCTCACCTCTCCACAGCATCTTCTCTCAGCCAAGCAAATTATCCAAAATACACCAGATAATACAAGGTTCACTCGTGCTAACCACAAGATAAGTGCTTCCTGTAAATCGTGAGGCAGAGGTCTCATTTGAATTAAAACAAAAGGACTGATCCAAACTGTTGGTGCAGTAACATCAGACACCAACTTCTTCCTGGCTTGGGGGTCATTATGGTTTCCAGAGGGTGAGAGTGGTTGAATAGTTGAACAGTCATAAATAATAGAAACAACATGCTACTACATGCTGCTACTTGTACATGGGAATCGAACGCCACTCTCCTGGGTCATATACCTGTGTTTTGTTGACCATCTGTCCACCACAACTTTCTGACGTGGACTTTGTTGCTCTGTAAACTACATCACTGCCCTTTTCCCTTTGCTCCTGTCATCATTACATATACACAACTACTAGATGTCACCTAGAATAGTCATAACCTATGGGTGTGACTATGGCTATAGCTGTGTCCCAATTCAGGGGCCACATCCTTCAGTGGCTGCATTTGAAGACCAATTGTGTCACAGTTGATGCAACTAAGCTGTCCCATTTCAAAGGCTGTACCAGGAGTTTGAATATGTGATCGATGTATGTGTCCTTTTCCTGGGAATCCAAGGATCCATTGGGTGGATCCTTCACAGCCAAATCTGTCCCAAGATTCACTGCAATTGTAATGAAAATAAACTCCTCACCAATGAGTGGGTCAGCTGGTGGCACGCTACCCTAAACTGCAATGAACACATCCCTCACACGGTTCTGGGTAAAAAGAAAAACCTGTCAAGTTAAACTAGGTTTTAGTTTAATTTCTGAATGTAGAGCAGCCAGTCCCTTCTGTTGCTCCAAACAAGCACAGAACTAAACATCTGTCTGTCTGCTCTGCTGATGGTCTTTCTTTTCAGCCAATCTTCAATTTGCAGTTAAAAACAGAGGCGTTTTCCTGGGACAGCACCTGACGGGGGACAAGCCATGGGGACAGTCCCTGAAATATTGGGACCAAACCAGCATGAACCTAAACCTGGAGTCAAAACATGCCCCACATCTTTGCCCATTTTGGGATTAGCTGGGCATTAGGTGGAGTCAGGCACCAGTGTAGCAGCTTACACTGAGCATCAATACCTCTCTTCATAAACCTATAGGTAAAGCCACAGAGGCTACGTCCATGTTTATTTACAGTCCATGGTAAGAATAGGGGAAGACAGGGCAGCATTTACTCTGACACACTATGATCTGTCAATCAAGACAGATCCACCCATCTGATGATTCTATTATTTACCTCCAGCTGTGACAGGCTTTGCTCTAAAACATGGTCTTATTATATTAAACACAACCAACAATCTGCAAACACAACAGGGACACACGTTTCCTAAAGACAGATTCAACAGATTCTACGCAACATACTGAAACTGCAGCAGCTCAGCTTTAAAAAAAGATGAAAAATGAAAAGACAAGACAAAACCAAACAAAGACATGAGTGAGTGGTGAGGTGGATGCTGGGATAGCAGTTGATTTACTTATAGTTCATGTTTTTTGAAGGTTGTTCTGCATATTAAGCAAACTCACTCACTCACTCCTTCATTGCTTATTTTCTTTCTGGGTCACAGATGCCTCAATTCACTCCACTATGCAACAGTCACAGACTTGTCCATTACAGTCCAGTCCACTTTTCTTCTCACGTTATGTGAGGTAAGATGCCATAAGGGATTGAATTTAGCCACTTAGATTTCAGAGTAAAGCAAATTAACTGTCGCTCTGGTGTTTGATTATTCCACTGGTGCAGATCTTTCATCGCTGACCTGCTCTTTTGAGGAGGCGCGATGAGACACTGCAGGGTTTTGGGTCTGGGGGACAGACACGACAGCGCTATGTAACCGCTCACGCTGTTAAATCTGTTGGGAAATTAATCCCTCGTTTGTTAGCAGCACACATTCCAATTAATCACAGCCTCCTCAGCGAGTGGCTAAATGGTTGGAGTTTAGAATAATGTCAAGGAGTCAAGCTTATTTATTCCCACCAAACATTTTAAGACTTCAATCAAATGTCCCATCATCTGCTCTCCTGTGGTGAAAGGCACACACACACACACAAACACAGATGATTTAGTCCTCCCATTGAGACATCATAAATCATGCTTCTGAGCCAATAAAACGCTCTGCCTGGCCATCTCTGAACCTTCACTGTTAGCCTTCCTGTCATGTTAGAGCTACAGAGTAATTAACAGGATGTTTCTGCAAGGAAGAAAAAAAAGGTGCCACTAACACACATTTCACTGGAGAAAAGTGTTAGTGTATCTCCACGGTAACGCTCATATCTGGAGACTGAGTCACTTTTTTCCTAAATCTCACTTCAAGACATCTGTATCGTGCCCTGCTGAGCCCGGTTTCACCGCCGTTTTCCCGCCATTTAACTTTGGCGGATTGGTCATATTCTCTGCAGCTCAATCACGTGAGGAGTGATTGAATAAACATTGAGATGTCATCCCAAACAAAGAGCGAGCAGGCCGCCGCAAATCACACCGCTGCGAGGAAATCATTCTCACCTAAATCCCACCGAGACTAAAAAGGATTCAGGGATTACAGCAAGTGCTCACTTAGCTTTAATCAAAGTGCAAAGCTGTGCAGGCCAGTGTTGTCCTTGTTAGACATGTACGCAGTGAAGGAGCTGCGTGCTCTAACACTTAGCTAATCAGACTGGTGAGTAACTGCTTACACACTTCTAGTTCAGCAGTGGAAACACTGAGATATATTTCAGCCCCCTCTACTTCCTGCTTTTTATTTTTTTTCTTCTCTGACAATGTTTCACCTTTTCTATTTGTTTCCCTTGAGCATCTTTGTATTTGAAATGAGGGCAGGCAGAAAGTCTCTCATTTGATCATCTCCACCCTCAATTTTCCCAGCTCGTGTTTCGCGTGGTTTGCTGTTGGTTGTTTAAAGTGTTTTTGACATTTTCTTGTTATCCTGGAGCGCCACATACATGTGTGATCTCTATATAGAAGGCGCTGCGACTGAGGCTTGTTCTCTATGAAAGGATGAAACACGCCGTATTTATGCATATGTCTGTTCTCGCGTGTGTTTTCACTTCATATCAGACTCCGCTCCTCCTTACCCCCACATCATTACACTGTTCTTTAATCCCTCGCCACCTCTCTGCTTTGCCACAGCTTCCTCTGGGGATGTGACTTCTGCTGCACCGTCTCTTTGCACTTACAGCACAGGTAACACTGAGGATAGGAGGCAGTGCTTGTCTCAGTTCTTCAGGGAGTGGGGAAAGACAAAGGGGGGCCCCGAAGCTGTCTCACAGGTACAAAAACCAGCAAAGGAAAAGGTAAATATGGATTAGAGCACAGCAGGAGTGCACGCAGGCAGCGGCTACAGGAATAACAATCGTGATACCTAACATGAGAAAGAATGGGTTTGAAAAGGTTCAGGGACAAATCACTCTTTGGATTTGGTCCAGTTTGAAAGGTGATTAAGGTAATATCAAGCATCTTTCATTTAAGGGGAAAATTCCCCTCATTTTTTTTCTTTTTCTCAAATATATCTTGTGTCCTGTTCTGGAGCTGTTTACTGCTCTCCTGTTAATGTTACTGTGACTTCCACAGTGTGAGTGCAGTGCTAACCACAGTGTTACCTGGTGCCTCCCTACACCTGCATGGTTGGCTTCCTCCCAAAGACGTACATTAGTTCAAGTGGTGATTCTGAATAGCTCGTAGGTGTAAATGTGAGCATGAATGGTTGTTTGTCTCTATGTGTCAGCCCTGTGATAGACTGGCGACCTGTCCAGGGTGAAACCCACCCTTGCCCAATATCCACTGGGATTGATAATGGATGGATCATTGATATAGCCATGAAGATGCCATTGTGGTTCAGCTGGAAACATTAAAGTCAACGTTTTCAGTTTGTACCAATTTGCCATTGTTAGCAGATTTCTTGCTTATGTACCTGAACCATAGACTGTAAATAAAGATGGAAGTAGCCTCCATGACATCACCCATAGGTCTCTGAAGAGCTGTTTTGAAGCTCAGTGTGGGCTGCCCCACCTTCGCCTCCACCGTTTTTCTGGCTCATTGAACAATGGTCAAAGTAATGCAGCGTGTGTAGCCGGGACTTTGATGCATACCAATTTGTGGCAAGCACACGCTCACCCACGTCACTCACAGCAGCCACTTCCTCAATCATGCAGAACTTTTCTTTTGTACCAGGCTGTAAACATTTATTTCTGCTGCAAAGTTGGACATTTTAACATGCGAGTCTTTGGAGACTGCACCGAGCCAGCAGCTCCTTCTACTGTTGGTCTCTCAGTTCAGATTCAAACACTCTACAGTTCTTGAACTTCCTAGTGGCCTCTCACTCATTAGCAGAGTAACCCAGGTTGACCATGACGACATTACGAGCCTGTTACAGGGGTGAGATTAGGACCACCTCTTCAAAAGGGAACAGCAGGGCTGGAAGTGATCAGGCTGCACTGGACAAAAGGATCACTTTTAATGAGTCTCTCCTCTGTTCCCACTAACCAGGCAGCTCCACCTTAAGACGGCCTCCCTGTCCGCTGGGATAGAGACTCATGTTCAGCCTGGTGGGATGAAGAGGAGCAGCTGGGGTTCACTCCAACTACTACAACTTTCTTCCAGAACTGGGTGCAGCAGAGACTCTCAGTGGATCACTAACTATTGTACAGCATGTACTCACAGCTCCACCTGCACATTTTGCAGGTCATTGCACCAATTCCCTCCTTGGTCATTCTCTGGTGTAAATGTAATTAAACATTAATTTATCATGAAACAGGTGTTTAAAGAATAAAATGTGACTAATAGTTATTTTTATCTTCTTGCACCAAATTACCTTAATATAAAAGAAGAGGAACACAGCAATGGACTAAAAACACAATTTAAGGATTATTCCATTGTTATTACATAACAAATTCTCAATTAACAAATATAAATATAACAACCAACCAGTGACATCCCTTCTCTCCCTCTGCAGGGAGATGTTAATGGAAATGAACAGCCTTATCTAAAGTTAGCTTTATTTTTCATTTTACAGTCACTCAGCTCCGGTTCACTCTGTAGGCTCTGCTGTCCAACACACCACCATCCAAGATCTCAGCCAAACGAGGCTAGGCTAACTAACTTCCTCCTTGCTTACCTTTCAACTTCACAATGAGCTTCAGTCATGTGGGGTAATAAATATGGGCTAAAAAGGGGCCACTAATAATTCAGGAGATCCAAAATTAATTCAAATAATGAAATGGCTAAAAGACACTGGGTTTATAATTTATTGTATAATTCAATCTGGACATTTTGCAGCAAACCAAGTGTTTTATTTGGCTGTTCAGCAGAAACAATTGCTAGAGTCTTGTTCAATACAAACCTAGCAATACTTCAACGTGACCTCTAAAGGATGCTTCAGGTTTTCTTTTCCCCTGTATGTGTGCTACTCAACAGCCCCTCATAGTAAATGGTTTGTGTTGTCAATTTGAGGAGATAAATCTGCTCCGCCAACGACGGTGCCCTGGTTTATTCCCATTTCCGCTCTCCCACTAAGAATCTTACTGACAGAATATACGGCGTCAGCATGCTCCAAATCTTTGAGCCTTTCAGCCTCTTCTGTAATGCTTACACAGGGAAATTGAACGAGTGGACAGACACACACTACAAACACTGCAGAACAGAAATTTCATTCTCTTAAGCCTTAAACTTTACTGACCCTCCACAGTGTGCTTGTTCACAGAAGAGGTGGAAAACAGTGTTTGTTTAAACTCTATATTTATATCAGCCGTGTCAATCCTTGTTTTGTGTTGGATTGATTTTTGGTATTTCTCACCAAACAAATTCTATTTACACAGTTAATTAAAACGAGAAAGCATTCTATGATTAAAATCATTACTGCTACTCTTACATGACTGTTCTAATCATTAATGTCACTTTCTTGTCATTTTATTACTCTAGAATTAAATTATATTCACCTGGATCCAGACCTGACCCAGACTACTATGTGTAGTTTTATTGTGTTCACAATCAGTCAAGTACAAGGCAACTACAGGAAGGTTATCACTGTGTTATACCTAAAGAAGATGCCATTCAGCAAAGAGCTTCTTCATTTTAATGTCCATCTGAGAGCATATGTCACGTCAACACCTGTGATCATAATGAGGACGGCTGGTGATAGCATGTCCAGGTAAACAATATTACCATGGCCTTAGAGTATTAATCTGGTCATTTCATATGATAATATTTTGACCATTAAGATGTTGACGGGGGTTAATTATTAGTAACTTAACAAATATCTGATGACGCAGACAGGTACAGATTCTGATGATGGAGAAAACTAAGAAAGCTCAGTAACTAATGAGGCTTAACAGGACAGAGATATGTGGGCTCACTATTTGGCAAGCAGAAGGTTTCTCTTAAAGGAGTCAAAAAGTGTTAACAAGCTAATTAATAAACTAGTTATAACCCATTCATAAATCATTTATAAAGTAAAGTGGTACCAATGGGCCTCATTAAAACATTTTATGCTTCTACTACAATTAGATTTAGAGGATATGGAGGCCTCATAACTAAAGACCTACAGGATGTGTGCACCTCACCATATGCCAGAGAAGAAGAAAAAACATCAAAGTCGTGATGAAAAGTTATTCAAGTGCATTCTTTAAGTTTGTGGTGACTCTAACGAGTTTTGAGGAGCAACAAAAAAGCACCATCATCCACATCATCCTTATTAGCCCATTCTGAGTCCAGGGGGCTCCTGGGCAGCTGATGATGATGATGATGCAGGATCTGACCTCTTGTTTCATGTTGGCTAATATCCAGCAATTTGCTACCTCACTCCTCTGTTTCTCCTTTTTCTTCTTCTTTCAGGGGAGTCTTTGATGCTGTGTCAAATGTCTCCGTCTTCAAAGTGTTCAAGGATATGGGCCGCTGTACCAAATTGGTTGCATCCATACTCCGCTGGTCTGTTATGAACCTGCCAAACAGGGAGGACAGTGATGGAGCAGTATGCTGATGCAGGGGTGTGTGTTTTATCAGCTCTCAAAACAACGCGCACGTGGCTCGATTTTCAATCTGATCAGATGCTGGAAGAGAGAAAAAGTTTTGTCTGACTACATTTTGTGAATATGTCTCATGCATTGCTCCTTAAACAGCAACCATCAAAGTTCAAAACCAGGGTGATTAGTTCGACTTTATCATACAGTGAGAGACATTTAATCTTTTCACAGGGCTAGCTCTTCTCTTTCCTCCCATTGATTCTGACCATCATAAGCTGCACTGTAGATAATGATCAGCCTGATCAGCTGCATTATCAGTATGCCCTTCCCTATCAGAGCTGCCAACACCTGAGGCTGGACAGTCACATGCTGCTCTGTAGAACACCTCAATGGAAAAACAACAACCTTGCTAGGTTTTTTTTTTTTTCATTCTTCTTTGTGTAATTAATTGGATTGACGTTATGATAAAAGATCTGGTGTCGGCATTAACCTTTCAGTGTAAATGATTGCACTTCTTTCTACTCCTACAAAGCTTTTTTCAGCCATGCTGGTAGTGAGGTTTAGGGATGTCAATGTCAGCAGCCTGGTCTGTGGATCAGTCCACCGCTGTGACCCTGAATGAAATATCCCAACAATGTCTGGATGAAATTTTACAGATATTTCACAGTAAAAGATGCTGTACACAAAAAGCTTTGATAGTTGGCTGCGTCACCTGCTGCAGTTTACAGGACGGTCATAACATGACTCCTGGCTCTGGCTGTCTCATCATGAGAGGGACAGGCTATAAAACAACCTGCATACTGATTTGAGTTCTTGGTTTATGTCACTTGAAGCATCATGATCACCTAGAGGCAAAGCTATAAGAGTTGACAGGCGGCTACCTGCCAGGTAGTGGAGGCTAACTAGCCCACTGTCTGCAGAAATCAGGCAGGTGTGTTGAAAAGAAGTGAAACAACAGCAGGAGCAGATGAGTTTACTGATGTCATGGTGCCAGTTTATTTAGCTGAAGAACCTGGCACTCAGTAGCTGTATTGATGGAACCCTTGCATGTGCTACAGGACCTTTATTATTCTTAGTCAACTGCCTGTTCCAATAATGTTTTGTTTTCCCTAATTTAAAGAAAAAAAAAAAGAACGAAAATCAGATTTTGGCCTAATCTAGTGCCACCAGACATTTCTGGATTTTAGTCCTGACAACCTTTGTATGGAATGCCATTACATTTTGTAAAGACCTGCTTGGTCCTGACAACATCTGGTATTCCCCTGACTTTTCCTCTCAGCCATCATGAGGTTATTGCTTTTGGTTTTCAGAGACGTCTGGACAACAGTTGAATGGATTATAGCCTGGCTGAAGCTGGAGTTTGGAAATATGAAAAAAAATCAAATGAAGACAATAAACAATCAATATGAATTGTGACCAAGATGAGTTCAACATTTTACATTTGAAGGGTGGACCTGTCAGTGCTCTGGTGTTGGTGACACTGTTACTATATGATCTCAAACCTACTTTACCAATTCTGATCTGCAACATCATGTGACTTATCAGCTGACCAGTACTCCAACACTGGTATATTGCCAACAAACTAATACTGGCTGATATCAGTGTGCATCTGTGATTGACTCAAGAAACTATATTAATTAATTAGATATTGATTATGACGATTTCTGACACTGGTGACTTTTCATTTATGCCACAAGCAGGTCAGAGTTGTCACTTAGCTTATGAAATATCTCAGAATTTACTGGATCAATTGTCATTTGTAAGACATTCGTGGTCCTCTGATGATGAATACTAATACCTCATGGTTTCTTTTCCTGTAGCCACCATGAGGTTGATATTTTCAGATTTAGTGAAATCTCTCGACAGCTCAGAAAAAAAACAGTTTTGGTAATCCCTCGACTTTTCATCTATCACCATTATAAGGAGATAATCTCTCCTTGTGTCCCCTACATCCAGCCGTAAAGCTCTCAGTGTGGCCGTGGACTGATTTGCAGGAGATCCACCTCTGTCTCAGGAAAGATCCTGAATGTGTGCCCTCTATCAGTAATAACTCTTTCATCCATGTCACTCTGCACTGTGCATTATTTCTGAGGCTATTACTAAGAATTCATTATAAGTGAGTAGCTATCAGCAAAGTGGCAAGCAATTTACTTGTCAAAATACATTATTATGTGTAGTTTGAAATATGACTGGGGGGAGCTCCAGCCGGGTGCGAGGAGAGGACAGACAGGAGCCGTCTGCTAAATTATGGATAGTGGGCTGTATTTTAAATTGAGAGAGTACATCTCCCATAGTTTCCTTTCAGGTTACAAAGAATCCTTTCAACCGGATCTGTCGTTGTTCAGCTTGCTTTTCACCGAGGTAAATAAAATAACCACTTTCTTTGATGGATACTTGTGCATGTACACCTGCCATTAGCAGCCATCCAGAGGCACTTTGATTAATGGTGAAGATTACTGCTGAAACCCTGGAAACTTTAGATTTATTTAATTCTTTTTTGCATCTGTCAAGTCTTTAATGCTAATCTACCTCTTCTTGTTACATCAGCTTTCCCGTCCTCAAGACTTCTTCTATTTTCGCTGAAACGGCTTTGATCCCCCACAGACCCAGGTGATCTTCACCGCGCCTCTTTGGTTAAGTTCTTAGGCTGGATTAGGAGGGAAGGATGAGGAAAGGAAGGAAGCAGCCCTATCTATGCTCTCTTTACCCATAACCCCATAGGGAAAAGGTGACATCCAGCTGTGCAGATTGACAGCTCACAGGACAGCACCCCACATTGCAGATTTATCTTGTCTTCTCCTGGGTTCAGTGTGGGGCTTCAGCCCCATCTGCTTTCCCTGTCATCTGCCGCTTTAGTTTGTGCTTCCTTGTCTATGGCTTCGCCCTCCTGAGACCCTCACTTTAGAGGATTAAAGGCACTTTAATATGATTCATGAGATACATCTAACTCATTCTCTGCTGGTTAGAGAACAACATTATGCTCCCAAGAGACTGTAAGAGAGAGTGACTTGGTGAAAAAAAACAGTCTAATGGAGTTTTTTGTTTCAGTGTTGTTAAATGGCTGGCCTGCCTGGCTCTGTCTAAATGAGGACTGTCGTTTAGTCCCTGGTGGGGTTATCTTTTTCCTCTCTACCCACGCGCATCGCCCAGACTCTGTTGGCTGCTACCCACTTGGGAGAACAGGCTAGATGATCTGCTGCGTAGCTCCCAGCAAATCTAACACAAACCAAAGAACCTTTCAAAGTTAAACAAATCACCCCTGGGCATTATGTCCTTCCACATTTGGCTCCAACTCTCAGAGCACAGTAATGTTTGTAGACTGCATAAACAGCTGGGCACAGAAAGTGAAAAAAACAATGTTGAACAATAAGCTGCTCTTATTTTGAAGTTATACCTCAGTAATAAACAATACTGCTTCACTAAAATATGCTCACACTTTTTAATGGATGATGTCACCAACTTGGACAATACAGGATTTATATTAAATATTAAAGTGAGATTTTTTTGTCTATTATTTACTATTTGGGTCCTATTTTTTAAACTGTTTACATTGTTTCTAACAGTAATACAAACATTATTCTGGGAATGTGGCCGCCTTGCTAAAACCAGTTGGAACAAGTCAAGAGACACAAGCCGACAGGTTTTTGCTTCACTACATGCACACAGTTTTCTTTTTTATTACTGACATTTCAAGCATTTTAAATAAACTAACGCTTGACCATCCTGGAGCCTTTCTCCTTCTCTCTCCCTTCAGCTGTTGGTGTCTCATTCCAGGCATCTCACATCTGGATCTGTGTCCACCAGGAGCTTCAACTTTGACCTGTTCCCTCTGTAAATGGTTTGCTCCAGACCCTCAGTGCGATCTTGTTTCTTGTCTTCTTTTGAATTGCGTTGTTGCGTTTTCTCTCTGTCAGTGGTGTCTTCCAGGAACTTCTTTCTTCTCCATCTGTGTGACTGATGTCTGATTCCCTCTGTGTGAATGTCTGTCCTCCAGGAGACTCAGCCACACCTTGTCTTTCCTGAACGTGGTCCCTGGGTCCCATCGTACACCTGATGTGATGCGCGACATGTCTTTGCTGGTTTCAGTTGTCACTTTTAACATTTGTGCTCATCTGAGTGCCCATGGTTGTGTTGAGTAAGTGGAAAGTAATTGTGGGATTGACCAACAAAAACCTGGTCAAAGTGAGTGTTATTTTAAGGCACTTTACCCAGAGATGAATACATGCCTGCATAGACAGGTGTACGGAGCACATACACTCTGCCTGTTATGCACAAGCAGGGTGTGCCACAGTGTTTTCCATTCATCACATAGACTAAATTTGTCCCACTACAGTTTCATAAGGAGCCAAAAATGAATTTACACATCTCATAACATAACATAGAAGATGTCTATTGTTGTGATTTGTGTCATCACGTCTTTGTAAAGCTCTGTGCAGCTCAGATTCTCACAGCCCATCCTTTCCTCTCAGTGCACACAGAGCTGCTGCGAACAGGTGCCAGCACTGGACTCACTGCTCAGTCACAACATGTGATCAACTCACCACTAACAGGATCTAATTCTGTGTCAAACACCGCACCATTGTAACAGCAATCCACCAGAGCGCAAGCACATCTGGCTTTTGAAGGGAAAGGGACAAAACACTCTGATTGGTTTATTGTATGTTACACCCAAAACAACCATTTCAGCCGTTAAAATAGCAAAAGTGATACAGATGCCCTAAATGCATTTGTGACACACACTTGAGATGGTGCATTTAAGACTGTTAACAAGTCCCTTATGGCTATGGTTTTAGCAGCGTAATTGTAATAATGTAATTATACCACAATAAATTTGACACTGCCCCTTTGTCATCCACTCATCAAAGATTGAAAAGAAAACAAATACATCTGCCAAGAAATTAAGGGAAACTCCTCACTAACAGTTAGTGAATCCAGAAAAGTCTTGGAAAAAAACTAAGAAGTGAAAGGCTGCAGATGAGACATCATACGAACATCATGGTCATCAGCAGAAGCCATCTGCCTCTTCATTATGCACCTCCAAGCATCTCACCAGTGGGCTTTCACAGTTTGCCAGCATTAGGTAGGTGGAAGTGAGTCAACTGCACTAAACTAACAAAGTGTGTTGGCAACAAATAACAAAGCACTCGATGGACTTTTAACATTCAAGGATAATCCTATTTTCTTTTTGCTAACAAATAATCATTCAAACAATGTCCATGTATTGAAGATAAAAATGATGGCAATAAGAAAATGTCCTGTCTGTACTTTTACTGTCTCCCTGTAATCCAGAACTTTAATTATAGTCAGATACTGCCTAACAACCTATAATAACCAGTGTCCAGAAATGACAGGGTCAATAACACTAGCTGCAACAAAGCCTGAATTTCATGTGACATTGAATCATAGGTTTGAAGTGAATCAGTGAAATTGCCATGGACAATATACAGTAGATTATATAGTCATCAGGCTGAATGAGGACACTTGTGTCTCCACAGCAACGTAGTTAAAGAGATCACAGTTCAGGCATGTGTTGGTAACATCCAAGAGATCAGTTCTGTCAGACAGAAACGATCTATGATATAACTCATGGTCAGGCTCATAAACACTATTATCTAACAGCTATTTTTCAAACAGCAGCAGCACTGACCATCAGGGGAGGTTAGGAGAGGGGAGAAAAAGCATATCACTCTGAAAAATATATTACTAAATGATGAATAAACAGAAAACTAGTTGCAGCAGAGAGGAAAGGCTCGGGTGAGTGCAGCCGCAGTCATATACTTCAGCAACAATTCAAGCATCTACATGGACTATGGAAGGCTGTAAATCTGTCAGCAGCACAGAGTCAACACTGAATGAATCATCATCTTCAGAAATATCACTCACATGGGTTTAAATGTTACTCCTGACATCATCTGCAGTTTTATCTCCCTCATATGACCTGCCATGATATCACTAGCACCGTCTCAGAGAAATATATACGTATACTATCAATTTGCAACGGGCATATCTATAAACGCCATGTTTTATTGCAAGTATCTGCCACTTCCAGATGCTAATAGGTCCGCAAAAGATAAAATCGCCAACATGTTTAAATGGTGTAGCAGGTTTGCTTTATCATTATTTAACTCGCCCAAAGTGCTTTTCTTGCCTGAACTAACACAGGATTCAGGGAAGGTTGTCCACTTCTATGCAACGTCTCTGTGGCACAAAAACATACAGCAGCACTTCATCTCAGAAAATGCTGCCACAAATCATATGGTTTTGTTTTCTGATTCTAAACCATTAGACTGTACAGTCTGCTGCAGAAAATAAGAAATCCAATTAAAGCTGATAACTGTCATTTGTGCTGATGGATTACAAAGTACGGCTGCAGGGACTGTTGGCTAACTGTGGGTAATTAGTTTGTCATTTGTGACACATTCACCATTTACCATGTTGCTACACTCTAAACAGAACTGTGTGTTTTTGCAGATGTGTTTGCTGAGGGTACATGTTTAACTGGCAGCAGAGCTGACAGAGACCTGCTCTCCTCTGCTGAAGTCCCACTGTTTCTGCTTGAAAATCATCATCATTTTGAACTCTCCATAACTCGTGTAGTGACATTTCCATACTCAGATCAAGTATCACAAGATATTACAAGGCTCATGCCCCTAAATGTTACCTTTGTTTTTTGTTATTTTGTTTGTTTGTTTTGTTTTGTTTTGCTGTACAGTGTATATTAAATCTTTTCTATGTTTGCACAAATTGCATTTTTTGCTCCTTTGTTGAAATTTGTTATTTTGTTTACATGGCACTATGCATTA
Organism: Rachycentron canadum; assembly: GCA_038496675.1. NCBI lineage: Eukaryota > Metazoa > Chordata > Actinopteri > Carangiformes > Rachycentridae > Rachycentron > Rachycentron canadum. Next base: position 2,002,179 of record CM076667.1, read on the forward strand.
CACCAACATTAGGTCACTGAATGACAAAATAACTGTGTAAGACGAGGTAGAAACAGAGAAAACAGATGGCAATTTTAGTTTTATGTAGCCATAATTTCCTTACAATTTCAGATGCATGTCATCTGGTTCAAAATACAGAGGACACATATACAAAGCTGTGAAATGCATTAAGTTAGAATTAGGTAAATTGTGTAAATTGAATAGCTATATTTCCTTACAGCTATATGCTGATGTACTGAAACATGGCTCTTGAACACGTTACCAGTGTTCATAGATGTGGAAAGATCACATTTTCTTGAAAATCTTAATGAATTGAATATCTTCCAAATCAAATTTATTTCCAGGAACCTGCCTATAAAATGACTAGGAAATTACTGGAGACCTGCTGCCTGTAGGTGAGTGTGACCAAGTATTTCAGTAGATCTCCATGGGACACTTTAAACACAAGCCCTTAGTGAGTTTCAGCTAAAATACATGAAGCTGTAAAACCAGCTTACAGTGAGTAGAACTATTTACCTCGGAAACAGTCCAAAGCAGCTCGCCTCTCTTCCTCTCTCTCGCTCCCTCTTTCTCTCAGCGTAAGAATGATTGATCTCTCCATCGGTGATAAGAAGCTCTTCTCCATCATGCGCCTGCTGCCACCTCCGTCCCACTTTCCCTGAGCTATCATAGCAGGCCTGTCTGAGAGGGCCATGATAACGGCAGGCCTGGGACACAAAGGTAAATCAATCTCAGCAGGGGAAGCAGGGGGAGGGATAACTGTGTGTATAAATATATGTATGTGTGTGTGTGCGTATGTATATGTGTGTGCACATCTGTATATTTATTTACAGCAGACAGGGAGATGTTACCAATACACATGTCTGCACAGACATTTACTTCTGTAGAGATATTTGCTTCGATACTAAAACCCAGCACAACACAGAATTTTGAATTTATATCAGATTGAATGTAAAATGTGCTGTATTATAGTATATTCTTTAACAATTAAACAGGTGATGGGTGTGAATAGAATTTGTGTCAACACTGTTCATGTTTTAAACCCTAAGGTTGTTAGAGATATGTCTCCTAAGCCAATTGTGGGACATAGATTTTTCATTTTTTAAATTCTCTTATAGTAAGTAACTGACCATTAGCAGTACATAATTCTTCGTCATTTTTAAAATACTGGCTCCATTTTTGATAGTGGCAGGCTTCTCATTTTTAACTGTCAGTCCATCCTTTGGAAGGAAGCGATCTATGAAGGTGTGGTCTTTGTAGAACTGGAAATGTCTGGCCTACGGAGGATTTTTGTCCATCCTGACGTCACAGTGTGCAAGTGTGGCTCCTGTCACCTTGCAACCTTGACAACACAACAAACCTGTCAGTGGTGGCTATATCAGGCAGCAAGTAAACATTTTGTCCTCGGAGTTGATGTGTTGAAGCAGGGAAAACTGGCAAGATTAAGGATGTAAGTGACTTTGGACCAAACTGTGATGTGACGACTGAGTCAGAGCTTCTCCAACACTGCAGCTCTGTGGGATGTTCCTGGGCTGCAGTGGTCAGGACCTACCAGAAGTGGTCCAAGGAGGGAAAACCACTGGACCACAGACAGGGTCAGGGGTCAAGGCTCATTGATGGGCACATGAGCATCAGTACGGGACCATGGAGCAATGGAAGAAGGTCTGGTCTGATGGATGATCATGTGGATGGTCAAGGGCCTGCGTCACCGACCTAGAGAAGACATGGCACATGCATTATGGGAAGAAGACAAGCTGGTCACTACAACAATGGTTCAGGAGGTTTGAGGAACAACAACCAGTTCAAGGTGTTGACTTGGCTCCAAATTCCAAATCCCCCAAGTCTGATCTATTCATTCAAGTTGCAAGTTGCATTTTGCAACTTCCAGGACCTAAAGGATCTGCTGCTAATGCCTTGGTGCCAGAAAGCAGCGAAAGGGGGACCTACACATTATTAGGTGGCCATAATATTATGGCTGATCAGTGGGTATTTAAAAGTATAATCCTTTGCTTTGCTGTTGGTGTTGTTTGCTTTTATTATTGGTGCTCAATGAATCTTGGGATTGATTGCGTAACAAAGGATCCATCTGTTGGATCCCTGGTTTGCCCAGGAAAAGATAAAGAACAATTTCTCAGCTGCATTTGAAGGTCCCTTTGAAACGGGACAGCTTAGTCAAGCAGCTCTGATGCAATCGGTCTTCAGATGGAGCCTCTGAGGAATGCAGCCCCTAGTTACCTGTAGTGTAGCCAGAAAAATATAAATATAGATAAAGATAATTTCATTGCGTTGGATGCTTAGCCTTAATGTTTGCACAAGCAAGACACAGGTTAGGTTTCTGCTCTTGATGTTTTTAAACAGCGTGTTTTGCTTTTAACATGACAAAAGAAAAAGCATGACCTTGGTTTTTAGTTTGGCTGGGGTGGCTAGTTAAACTAGGAAGAGATGCTGAATGGATGGATGGATGGATGGATGGATGGATGGATGGATGGATGGATGGTAGGTCTGATTAGGTGCCAATGTACTGGGCATTAAGACCCCTTCCTAGCAAGTGTCCAGTGTAAGTGACAGGAGAGAGTCCACTTTCCTCTAAAAACGTGTTCTGAATACAGACTATATATAAAAATAGACGGAGATTCTAGGTCTGAAATGCTGAAGAGCCTTCAACCTTGATTCTCTCTAATGACCATCAGGGGGCGACTCCACTGGTTGTTAAAGAAGTCAGATTGTATTGAAGTCTATGGGAAAATGTCCCTACTTCTCCCTTGATTTATTAGCTCAGTAAGTTTGGTTCAGTAAGTAGCTCAGAGTTTATAGTCCCAGTCTCTAGTTTCAAGCTCCTGTACTTTTACACTGAGGAATGACTATGGATCTCACTTCCATTGGACACTATTCCATGAACCTGTCCTTTAGCTCAAGCTTTAACTTCCCACTGACTTGTTCAATCCATTGCAACACTGAGTATCAAAGTGCAGCACACAGTTCTCTGCTGTTTCTGCATCAACCAACATATAGATGAAGTGTGTTATTGTATGCAGTGTGCGTGCGTGTGTGTGTCTGTGTGTGGCCCAGGTGCTGTCAGAGTGAAGACTGCCCCTGACAGAGACAGGTCACCATGAAGCCTGTAATTCATGAGCAGTGATGTGATCTCTGAGAGACAGAGAGGAGGTGAGTAATTAGACCCTGTCCTCGTTCTTGATGACAGTCTTGTTTCTACATAAACCACATCTACCCAGGGGAGGCCACATTACCATTTCCCCAGCGGTGCCTAGTTATGTTAGCAGCAGCAGGGCAGCAGTTCTTTTTTCCCTCTGACAGCTGAAATACTCTGAAGATCACATGTGCGAACCTTTTCAGTCATCATGTTCCTACTCATCATCTGCTTATAAACACTGCTCTCATCTGGTTCCTGGAGGAGCTCATCATAACACTGAACTGCAACACTCACTGAAATCATATTTCACACTTTGGGAGAGAAGGTTCAGACTGAGATATTTTTCATCAGTGGGGTAAACAGTGTTATTTACACCCTGCTTTAAATATTGCTTAATGACTTAAAGCATGATTTATCACTGGATTAATCAATCTACAATAATTTTATCTGCTGGAGAACAGGATTTACAACAATAACTTTTTCTGCTGACATTAACTAACTTATAATGTTTTGTTATTATTATTATTATTATTATTAGACCAAAGCACTGTGCATTGTGAATGTCAATGTCTACGATGGTTTCTGAAGAGTGGTTTTGAGTTGGAGAGTGAGGTGTTCCACTGTTGCCATCTTGGCAGTGCCTGACTCTGACAAACTTTCAGCTTTTCAACCAGTGATTGGTATTACCTCTCAGGATTTATCAAGTTTTATTTATTTTTACTTATTTGTTTAACATATGCAGTTAAGTAATCATAAGAGGTATTGAAATTGTAAGGCATTCTTAAAAATAAATAGAAAGCTGCTGAACATGATTCACCACAGCAAGTCAAGTAAATGGTCTAAAAAAAAAAAAGGTTTGGTGAGGTTTACACTGTCTGGTGGCTCTTCCCCTGTAAATCCACCGTTTTCTGATTTTGTTGAGGCTGAACCTCTTGTGCACACAGAGCAGCAACTATTAACCTGTGGAGGTAAAGAGAAGTAAACAAAAGGCTCAGCAGAGAGAGAGAGAGCACTGAGAAGTGAACGACAGACCGAGAGACAACACGAATGTCTACAATCTGAAGCATCACACATCATGAATAACATGTTCACACATAGAGAAGTTTTAAGATTCTGTTTCTGTTTTGTAGTGTTTGGCTAAGTCATCAGCAGCTGAGCTTGTTGTAGGTTTAAATATCCTCAGTTCTACGGACAGTGATGTTTATCCTGTGTGATAACAGTTTTATGTTGAAATGAAGATTTTGAGAAGTCTGTGTTGATAATTTGGTACAGTCCTACAAAAAACTTCCATGTTATTGCAGTAATGACAATTTAATGTGGACAGCTGCACGGACGCATTACTTATGTTGTGTCACTTCACTATACAAACACACAAATGCACACAGACGCCATGGCTTGGTCATGGCTTGGTCATGGCTTGGTCATGGCTTGGTCATGGCTTGGTCATGGCTTGGTCATGGCTTGGTCATGGGGAGGAAAAGCTTAGCTCTAAAAAATATGGCTCTTAAAAAAACTACATCACTGCACTTTTCCCTTCGCTGTCATAATTACTGTGACCACTAGATGTCACCTAGCAACAAAATCTAACTAAGGGTCACAACCTGCTGACAGACGACCTGTGGGCTCATTTTTTACAGGACAGTCTGAATAGTGACAGCTAACATGCTGTCATGCCATGTGTCACTAACCACAACCAATGATCAACAACCATCAAAGACAAGCAGAAGCCTTATTTTCTCAGAGACTTATTCTCGAGGCCGGAACAGGGTGAAGTCGCACAGATTCAACTGATGAGGTGATGAGAATGAGAACAAATGAAAAGGGAAGGAAGAATGGGAGTGGGAAGAGTTACAGATGGCTGTTGTTAGGTGGGAGTGGCTGAATGAACTAATCCAGAGATGCTTTTATTGATCCAACATCCAAAAATATCTATTTGTCTGAATAAAGAAAGAGCATAAAGAGGCACAGCAAAACACAGTGATAGTGATCATAAGCCAAACAAAGTTGACTACCATCATATATATTTATGAATATCTCCCAGAAGACCTTTACCAAACACATTTTGACATTAAGATAATGTCCTGCCTGATCAATATGCATTTCACAGATTAAACAGTACATTGATTTAGAGAGTAAACAAAACACTGGCTGCCTGCTGGATGGCAAAGTTCCAATTCAATGAGTATGAGTGAGATTTACTAGTATTCATTATCATCAATCAAGTATGTTCATTTCTTCTAGTATTTACCACTAAACCAGCTCCTCTTCCCAGTGTCAGAAAAATATGAGTCTCCTGCAAAGTCAATTTGATGTCACACACTTGACAGCAAGATAGAGAGGGAAAAAAAAAATCAATATTTGATTATAAAATGTATATTTCTTATCTATGTTGTGACTATCGCAACAGAATCTTGTTATCTTCAAAAGCTCAACCTTCACAAGGTTATATGGGATTTACCGATGGTTGCTGTGAGCAGTACTGTTTGAGAGGCTCCAGTTTGAGGCCTCAGAAATCTGAGAGGACAAACTGAGAGCAGAATGACAACCACCACAACAGCTTTTGTCTTTGGTCTTTTGGCTTTACCCCTGTAACTGTTACATGGAAGCTGTTCAGCAGCCAACCAGAATGGGTTGGGGAAAAATTCAGTTCAGAACCAGAAAAAAAACAAAGTTAAACTCCTCATGGGCCAGATATTAGAATGGATTCAGATCAAATCCAGGAAAAGTAGCAGTTCACAATTCCTACCATGAAAATATGATTCTGGAGACAAGTTTCCCTCCATCAGTTTGAAACAAGAGCACGGACAAACACCTATAAAGACTAAGGCTGTCTGGAGCTGCTCCAACAGCTGGTACCGGATAACGGATAACGGATGAGATGCCTTTGTTTTTATTACTCTTGAAGTACAGCCTCATGAATGCAGTCTGGAGTGATCTGAGTGAATGGTGGTGTGGACAAACATCCTTGGTCCAAGGGTTTGGCTGCTGGATGTATGAACTCTACTCAGGCCCACTGTGCTGTACGGACCATGACCCTGTTACCATGTCCTCATTAGAAAAAAAAAAAAATATATATATATATATATACACACACAAACACACACACACACAGTTCTGGAAAAAATTAAGAGACCACTGCAAAATGATCAGTTTCTCTGGTTTTACTATTTGTAGGTATGTGTTTGAGTAAAATTAACATTTTTGTTTTATTCTATAAACTACTGACAACATTTCTCCCAAATTCCAAATAAAAATATTGTCATTTAGAGTTTGTTTCGAACCGTTCTCGCTGTGCATTTCACCCTAGCTGCCATTTGTCATTGTTTTTGTAGGAGAGCTGTTTTCTCCCTCTGCCGGTCTGTAGCTTTGTTGTCCCCAATGTCTGCTGCTTGACCGTGTTCTTATGAACCGCCATCTTTGAAATTTTAAGGATGGAAGCAACCTGACGCATCATTGGTGGTCATTCATGACCACCTGATGTATCCAAGTCCTGTATTCCCTCTCTTTTAGCTCTGTTTATTTTAGCAGCTGAGCAGGAAGTGAACAGTAGATTTCTATAGGTTTTTTAGCTGAAAATTATGTCTAGAATAGTGAGAGTGAAGCACACAGTGAAGTTACAGATGTGAATAGTAAAACAATAAGTCAACTGATAATTGTCTCTGGGTTCACCATCACAAGCAAAGACTTCACCATTGTTATTCTAAAAATATTGATCAGAGCTTCTTTCCATCTTCACAGAGCTGCCAAAATGGCTGTAAGATTCGTGTCTTATTGTTTATGTCGGTCTGAGTCTGAGATGACACGCTCTGTTACTGTGAAAAGCTGAAAACAGAGGAATGTTGGCTGCCTCTCTTTATAGCACCTGTTCAGCTGGAGAGCAGACATGTCTACTGAAGCACATATCATGTGTCTCAGACAAACTGAAGTGACAGATATTGCAGGGAAATTGGCAGATTTCCAGTTTCACACCAGGTGTAACAAACTAGATTTGTATGCAGAATTCAGTCCTTCTGGTTTCTCCAAAGATTCAATTTCCCATGGCTGCACTTTTGCCTTCTTATGTCAAAAATGAAGTTATGTGCACCATCTTTGGGTTGAGGTGGACTTTCACTGCTGGACCAGCTCCCTGCTTTTGTTTCTCAGAAGAGCCCCTCCTCCTCCTCCTCCCTCCCAACACAACAATGTACCTCCATTGATATCAGCTCTGAGCTGCAGTATCAGTATTCCTCACCTCCCAAAATTAAGAAAGCAATTACAGTGGGCACAAAAGAGGAGGCGACGGCTCGTTCTCCTCTGCACAGCTTTATGATAATGAAGCGACAGGAGGTCAAAGGCAGTATGTGTAAAAGTAATCATTGAGTCACACTTTATGAATTTTAAATGACCAGATAAAAGGTGAGGTTTGGGGAGAGTTAACGCTGCTCCTCTCACATAGCACAGAAGAAATCTAGCAGAGGGATTTCAAACATTTTGCCATTTTCAGGGGGACGTCTGTTTGCCAAAGATACCGGGAAGTTCACGACCAGGTCGGAGCATCGGTATGAGGTTGGTATTCATGTTGAAAGGGCCTTGTGATGCCATTTCCATCCATGACGAGTACTGGGGGAAAAAATACAGATGAGCCGCCCGCTTTCTCGATTTGCAACACACGCCAACTCAGTCTGCCCACAATTTACACTGCTGTCTTTGTTCCTGAATTATGTCTCAAATTGGTACCCAAGAAAAGAATAATGGCAATTTCTGTTGGTGTAATGTGTCTGGATTGATAAAGTCAACTCAAATTATTTGCTGAAACCCAAACTGGTGAAATAATGAGTGAATATTTGGGCCTGTGGCATAAATAATGCAGTTCCTTAATTATTAATTCCATTTAACTCAGAGTTTATCACAGTTTATTACACTATGCAGCAGCACAGCAGCACACTATCCTTACTCTCTTAACTCTTTGTGTACCTAGGAATTTGTGGATATACTACACTTTTATTTATAATAATACAAGACGTCAGTATATTTAATTCTGTTTTTAGGAGGTTTCACTCAGAGGTCCCCCCTAAATCACTGAGCACAGTTGAAAAAGCTTTAAAGTTATATATATTTTATGAAGTGAGATGGCCATATTCTGATTATAAATCAGGTCTAGATTCCATATCAATACTGTGAAAGTATCAAAAAAAAAACTGAGCCTTGAAACCATCCATCAGGACTTGGCTTCTTTTGAGAGTTTCCCTGAGATCTGTTGTTTTTTTTGGTTTTTTTTTTGGATCGGTCAGAAAACAGTCAGCCAATCAAAACTGAGATCTGATTAGTTCACCAAGTGGAGTAGAATGAATTCATTGTAATTCATCATTCACGTACATCAGATATCTTGATGTTGTGTAGAGCCCCATTCAATATTTATCCATGCGTTACAGATAGAGACTAGAAATCTGCTGGCTAGCTCATCTGCACTGTTTAGCTCAGATGAACACATTACTGAGAAAAGGAGATTGATACGCCTTTTTTAGAGGCAATACTGTATCAGTCAGATTAAAATTGCTTAAAATCCAGTCCCATACATGAATCCCCAATAAATCCAAAACACAATTCAACTGCCCAACAACAACTGCACAACAAAATGTCTGTACAGCAACGTTTTGAGTGCATGTTTCCCTGAAAGTCAGAACATCTGTCAGCCTGTTTTCAGACAGAAAACCACAGAAACCACAAAACTGAACTTCATGTTTGTTTCAGCCAAGCATCTCTACAGGAAGTACCTTCTCACTGGATGACTCTGCAGTACATGATTAACCTCCAGTGGCAACACAAGAAGAACAGTGGTGTGTTCTTCTTGTGTTGTTGTGGTGAGCGTGGCAGCAGAAGCTGGACCACAGCACCAAACCCAAACCTGTGGATCAAGTATAAATATCCAGCTTAAAGATGTAGATGACAGGGAGGTGAATGGGCAGCATGCATGACCTGATTGCATTGTTTGCTTTGCATCACCACCTTTAAAAACCCAAACCTTAACCAAGACATTTATCAATTCGCCATTTGTCCCTTGATTCTTTCCTTTTAACTCTTCCTGAGTCCAACCAGCTGTCCATTTTGATGCTCCACAGATGTAATGTTTTAGCATCAGGCTGAGAAAGCAAATAATTAGACGATGAGGTCCAGCCAGCAACACTACAAAAGCTCTTATCATTGGCTTATCATAGTGATGGGTCTTAATACAAGGAAAAAAAACAATGAAGAAAATTTCCCTTTAATACACGTAAAAACATCATACGACATACATACATACATTTTTTTGTCTGGCAAATGATTTGTCAGCCCATTTGCAATACCTTCGTGGCCCAAGCCACAGGTTGGGAAGCAGTTTGATTCTTGGTTTCTTCTTCTCTAATGTCTGAAAAAGTAAAGATACCTCTGGAACTTGTGTTTTTATGCCCCCTTTCATGAATATTGATCATAGACAAGAAAATAACAATGTTCTTTGAGCTGGTGAACATATATGAGCTATGTCACAGTTAAATCATATAACATGAGAAAATGAAAATGGTCTTCAAGCTTAAACTGGAGTAGAACAATTACTGTAGAGCAGCATAATGCAGTGTAGCAACAACGTCTGGCTGTCTGCCTACAAATACAAATTTCTCCTGTAACCTTTGCAAGTTTAATGTCTACCTTGGGTTGCTTTGCATGGCCAACAGCAATTTTAGTATGCAAGCAGGAAAAAGGAGCGAAGTCCAACTAATTTGTTACTCTGCTTAGATTTACATTCCCTGGCCCTGGGAACAGCCGCTCGCCTGCTCCGGCCCATTTGTTCAGCACTTAATAAATTGCATAGCAGGTTCAGAGAGGTGATATGATTGATCACTAGATATGGTGCTCCCTAGCAGCAATATTTGTCTGAGGACGCAGGGAGAATTAGCAATAACTATGTATTTGGGAATTTGACTTTCACAGATGGCATAACTAGGGCGATGAAAGTGCTTTTATTAAATGCAATGAGGCTTTGCTGTGTTTTAGTAAAATACTTTGAGACGACGAAGGAAAAGCAGAGCGCAAAGGAAGCAACGCTCGCTCATCAAATACAATAAAATGAATGAGTTTTGACACCAATAACATTTACTTTAGTGTCTATGATCATATTCATGGTGTCCTGTGTTTACCATATAGATTCAATTTAGGCCTCGTTCACTGCCTGTTCAATGAACATCTCCAGCTCAGTTTGGTACTTATAAATGAAAAAAAATGAATTTCACCTCAGTCATTCAAATGAAGGGCTTGATAATCAGGGTAATGGCAAATAATAAACCTGGCCTGCACTGTAGGGCACGGGGTGTTCACCCTGCCCCTCCCTCCACATGCCCTGTTCTCACTGCTGTTGCCACAAACAGTGAGGGGCTGTGAGGCATCCCCCACTGTTCAGCATGATTAAGGCAGCCTCTGACTCTTAACATGCCTCCCTGGGTGGCACATTAAGAGTCTGTGGCATGAATTTTAACAGCATCCATTTCTAAGTTATTCACTATTTTTTTAAAGTGACAAAAGATGTAAATCATGTTAGAAGGTATTTTAAAGATATTTAACTACATTTCATCATGTTCAGATTGTTCCCAGCTTTAGTACCACATCATCTACAACATACATGTCCAAGTCTGTTCATCTGGACTGACTGTAAACTGGACACTGTTAATATAATTATGACACAGATATTGAAGTAACATTGTGGTATAGTTTCATTTCAATGTTTAAATTCTAGCTCATGCAAATAGACTAAATACAACCAATTCAGAAAAACATCTTCATCACCTTGACGACGCATGAGACATACAGAAGTGTTTCCAGGGGACACCAAAAAGTGATGAACCTGGTTGGGACACACTTTTGAATTAAAATGCATTGAATAACAAGCACATTAGGATTATTTGCAACACTTTAGATCACATTTTTTGTGTAACCTAAAGACACTTCCATTCAGAGCTATTTGCGACACATTTATAAATTTTATTATGTTGGGAGCGTTTGCAGTGCATGTTATGTCAAATTGTTTAAGATGTTTTTTTTCTTTTTGCAGAGTGTTTGTGTTGAGCTCTTATACATATAACTAAGGAATGTCAGACATTTTTTCTAATTAGTTGAGCTACTCCACAATCTCTCCATGTAAAGTGGCACCTGCAGGGTGTAGCCCTGGGGCACAGGTAACCCTGACAGCGAGTCACTAACAAAACATCTCATCTGCTAGATATTGGAAGCTGTTGTGTTAAACCACAAAGACACAAGCGCTGGACACCCGATTATCACAAGTTATTACACAAGGAGTCATCATTCTGATAAAAACAACACATCTCTAGCATACAGGAAAAGCATGAAAACCATAGCTTTATATTTTGGGAAATACACTGACTCGTTTTCTGGCAGCTGGGCAATGGGTGTATAATATGAGAGCAGTAACAATGTTATCATCTAACACTCCACCAGAAAGACATTTCCCAAAATGCTGATGTCTTCTTTTAAGTATGTGTGTTTGTACCTGACTGAGCAGGGACACAGGCCTCTCAGCTTTCACACACTGGTTGAAAATATCTCCTCCACAATCAGCTGTCTGTTCCTGTCTTTTAAGACATCAACCCAGCGGGTGCTATTTGTCCTGCGTCTTAATGTTCAGATCCCTGTCTCTTAATTGATGTTATTCTGCAGACAGCAATATTGATGGCTCAGCTCAGCCAGATTGGCGGCTGCATGAATCGTTATTAGCCAGGCGGTTGGACACCCCGGTGGGCTGGGAGGAAGTTCAATCGGCTGCCTCTGATACAGCGTTATGCTGCTGGGCCCCGAAGGAAGGTGATCACGACTCAGACAGGACATAATTAACCATCTGAGGCTGGCAGCCCACAGGCCAGCAGCCAGGTGAGGAGGTGAGAGGGATAAAACCACAGGACAACACAGAGAGGAAAGTAACCCTCTAGTGTGCTAACACCATGCAGGCAGCTGGTGGACGTCAGGCCAGAGGAGAGTCCGACAGTATCGGCATCAGACAGGATAATATTGGATAAAACTATAATGAGGCCTGAGGGGAAACTGAACTGTTGAAGCAACAATGTACTAAACATAAAGATAAATATTGCAGTTAGTAGTATAGAAGCAATAGGAGTTACAAGCTGTAAGATACTGTGCATATATAGTGGTTTAAAAGCTGTCTAAGAGGTTATTTATCAAATTTAATAATTGCTTAAAGGTCCCATGGTGTTGATAAGGATATATTTGTGGTTTTTAAAACCAAAAACATCTCAGTGTAGTTTTACATCTCCCCTCTCAGGCTTCTCTCTAGTAACAACAGCTCAGTCAGCCAATCAAAGAGGATCTGAGTCTCTCTTCTCATTGGCTGTTTTCTGAGCAGATTTCAGGTGAATACTCAGAGAAACCAAATGCTGCAAGACTGGATATAGAAGTTTTATAGTTTTAGTCACATTTTTACAAAATGTGACACATTTTAATTTGTTTTTGAACAGGCAAAATAAGTAGATGTAACAATTTTATCTACAGAGGACAGATTCAAAATCATTTAGATGCTACACTGACTTGTAGGAGGGGGAATGGTGACTCTTTCATTCCCGGTTTAGGTCTCTGTTCTTGCTCTACATAACCTGGGTTGAACAGGCATGATCTCCTGTGAGCAGTGTGCACACACTTTTCTGTCACCACCAAGTATGGGTCTGGAGCTAGCTGTGTGAAGATGCTTGCTCAGCGTTCTCAGTACAGACATCATGGCAGAGGTGAGGAGACAACATCCAATAACATCTCGATTTTAGCACACAGCTGCACAGCAGCATGATCACTGTTTTGAACTGAGATGATGATTTTGTGTTTGTAGCTTGAGCAGTTGATCATCTTTTCTGTATGTGAGCTGCAAGCTTCTAGGGAGACGGGTTTTTAAGGCCCATAGTTAACTTTATTTGGTAAGAGACATCTAGTGGCTGTATTAATCATGACAGAAGCACAATGTAAGAGATAAAGCTAAAAAGACCTATTTAAATAACCAGTTAAAGGTCCTATATTTTACAAGTTTCCTGTGTTTTTTTTTAAGTGTTGAGATCCATTAGAATGTAGTTTTGCATTTACAGCCAGTGGCCATGAAGATCGTTTAATGTTGAGGAAAACATTGGACATTTAGACAAGACAAGAACATTTTATGTGATCTGCTGTTTGTGAACTACTAAGGGGTGGATCTGACCTGCTCTGTACTCTATCCTGATTGTGCGGTATAGTCTGTCAATCACACAGTGGCCACGCCCCCTAATCTATCCCCATCATTTAAAAAATGAACATCACTTTGTATTGAAGACTTGAAACTAGAGACTGAGACCATAAACTCATAAGGAAAACGTTTACTGAGCTAATAAATCAAGGGAGAAGTAGGGACATTTTCCCATAGACTTCAATACAATCTGACTTCTTTAACAACCAGTGGAGTCGCCCCCTGATGGTCATTAGAGAGAATGAAGGTTTAAGGCTCTTCAGCATTAGCTTCACTTCTTAGCCCATGTCCACTTTTACAGACAATGGATTATTTTAACCCAGAACACCATCTTTTCCTAAACCAAACTAAGTAGTTTTCATGCCTAAACTTAACAAAGCCATGTTGTCATGATAGTAACCATAGTAACAAAGGTAGGTGCTCCACTGTTGCCGTAGGGCTGCTATTTCAGGAATTCCTCCAAGGGGTGGTATCAGTGGGTTGGAAAAAATGACCTGTGTGGTTGTTCAGGTGGGAGGACTGGTTGCATTTAGAGTTACACTTACTTCCAGTCCCCTTAACCACTCACACTCAGCCCAACAGAATTTAATGCGCCAGCGTCCTGTAATTACCACTGACACTGTTGCTGCTGCTCAGCAAAAGTTACAAGTCTAAGGTTTAATTTTCCATCTACTAATACGAAGTAAAAGCGAGCAACTTGAATCCAGATGACAGGCAATTATTAACCTGCTGTACTCCATGCTGATGAACCATGCTCTGAACCGGCATACCATTATTGGAGAAATGAAAAATCTAATCTTTCCCTCATCTGTACTGTACCTGTTCACTTTGAACATTCTGGTCATGCTGACTGCAGCGTCTAGATGAAGATGAAAGACCTAAAAGTACCTTGCTAAGCTCAGGTCCCATACTGTACCACTGTAGATTCACATAAACACTCAGGATATAGCTCTAGGACTCAATTTGTCCTATTTTTACCATGCAGATTGTCAAAACCTTGCTAATCCCAACTTTACATAATGGCTGCTTTTTAATCGCATTTGTCAGGGAAGTGAGACGATGATCATGAGACCAGCTCATCACAGGAGCTGTCACATTTCCCACTACTTCTGCCAATTTGAGCCCTTTCAAAGCAAGTCTAGGAAACAGCTTTTGCGGAGAGTAATCCATATAGCTTCTGATCAGATGTTCTCTCTCTCACATACACACAGAAAAACACACACAAAAGCTGGTTCTAATAAAGCCACACACCCTCTGCCTGCGCCTCGAGGCTGGCTGCGGAAGGTAAATTGAACAACAGCTCGGGTGAAGTAATGTGATGGAGCAGACTATGGTTGTGGACATAGGATTAAACACCATGTTCATTTTGTGCTCAACACAGATATTGACTTTGTGTTGTCCTATAGTCAGTTCATCCCCTCTCCACACTGTTGACATGGTGACACACAGCTTTAAGCATTACAGTGACAGCAGCTGTGTGGTGGCGAGACGGCGTAGGATCTCCATCACCTCTCAAAGTGTGTTCGTTTTAATTACTTAATTCACCAGACGCTGCCATTCATATTCATTAGACACATTCTTTTGGTTAAAAGGCTCCTTGATGACAACCAGACCGCCATCATCCTTCGCTTTGTGTCTTCTATTGTAGAACTAGAAACATTTAATCAATAAATGGAAATGTCTATTATTCCGACACTCATCCATCTAAGGTGAGAAAACACCAGTTTGTCAGGTATGTGTGTATCGTAGAGGTTGCAGAGGGCAATACATTTCTCCTCCTCAGAGACAGTGCCATGATAATGGTTTATAATGTCTCAGATTTACCACTGCTGATCAATCTGTCAAGTAGTCTTCTCATTTATTCTTATTCTGTTTGTCGAACAGAAGAAATTTTACTAATTTACCTTTTTTTTTTAACTTTGTAAAAAATAATAAATTAATAACAACAATAATAATAATAATAATATAAGTGATTGAAAAAGGCAGTCAACACTTAAATTGATAATATGCTGTAGCCCTGAAGGGTCAAAATGCAAAAGCCACATCACAAATGTAAATTAAAGCACAATGTAAGACAGCAGCTGTCCGTCATCAGTCCAGGTTGCCAAGGGACTATTATTGCTGGCAAATGGACTTTTGTATTCATGTTGCGGCATTTGCATTATGTTGACCTGTGTACGCTGCCATAATAATCAAGTGGCAACCCACCATGACGTCACCCATTTGTGAAGCCTCCAGTTTGTAATTTGCCCGTCACCATCTTGGTTTCTTGAAACTAGAAGAAACCATATTTGGAGGAGAAGGTGGAGCTGAGGAGGAGTGAGGGGTGGATCTGACCTGCTCTGTTCTCTATCCTAATTGGGTGGTACAGTCTGTCAATCACACAGTAGCCATGCCCTAATGAATACCATGCTTTATGGTCTATTTTCTCATAAATGGGACCATCCTATCTCCAGGCCATGGTCACACACACAGACTCACAAGAGGAAAACCATAGCAGCAATGCTGTCTGTCCTGTGTTGTAATAAACATTAGTTTAGTTTTTAGTTCATTAGGCCTTGTGTATGTACAGAGAGAGCAAACATAGCTGCGCTTCTGCACCTCAAGCTTTAGACCAGTGGCTCCAACCTCAATAACTATCAAAATAATTTTTGAGGGCAGCTGAAATAATATTACTCTTTTAAAGGTGTGTGTTTGTGTGTGTGTTTGTGTGTGTGTGTGTGTGTGTGTGTGTGTGTGTGTGTGTGTGTGTGTGCTGCACCATGGCAGTTTTTTATGAATTTTTTTTAAGTTCCCATTTTGTCTGCACGTGCATGTAGGTGGTGTGGCACACGGCCCTGCCAATGGTTTCACACTATTCCACTGATCAACAGACCGTGGTGATGCCAGGAGCAGGATTTGCTGAAGGGAGCCTGGTTCAATATGTGATATAAATAAGTTTAAAGAAAAGCACTTTTCACTGAGCCACATTTATTTGATGGTCTACATGTGCATGTGTGGACTGGTGAAGCAGACAGAGCCACTGACACACAATCAGCTGACCCAGAGCATTTCTAAAATAATGATTATCTGGGAGAAGTCAGGCTGCAACACATTCAACAATGCTTTTACTATAAGGGCAGCTAATGACTATTTTCATCATCAATACATTTGTTTATTATCATTAGTTTTTATTATTTAATCAATGTGAGAAATTGGCAGCAAAAGCCCATCTTTTCTACAGCCTTAGGTGATGTGTTATCACTTCAATGACTTTTAAAATAGTCAATGATTCATTTTCTTATGATCAACAAAATCAATTCACTGATATTTTTAGCTGTAGTATACACATTCTTTTTAATCTGACAGCATTAATGTCTGTGTGGAGGTTTAACTATCTCTCTGGCA
Organism: Rachycentron canadum; assembly: GCA_038496675.1. NCBI lineage: Eukaryota > Metazoa > Chordata > Actinopteri > Carangiformes > Rachycentridae > Rachycentron > Rachycentron canadum. The sequence continues at coordinate 2,018,957 of CM076667.1, forward strand.
CTCAGGTATTTTTTTGAAGCTCTGCCTTTGTTCAGAGCTGCAGAAGCCTGAGCACCATGTTTACGTGCACCCACCACAGAGAGCGGCAGCATTTCAGGCTGGAGTGAGCAACACCTGCTACTTGGCCCTCTCCAGCTCTGGCCAGTGGGACTTGATTAATCATACCATGACAGCCTCTCCACCAAGATACCAAATTTAATTATGAAAGCGATAAATAACCTTTTCTAGGACTGTATAGATCATCTGCTGCTCAGGAGCCACAACTGGTGAATTATCTTCCCGCAGGGAGCATCCCATCTTTGGGAGTGGGGGTGATAGATTATCACCACGAGGCTTCTGAGGCTGAAATATTTATTTACACCCATAGTAAAATGCTCTCATTATTAATGCTCTGCATCTTCACGTCAAATTATGATCATTCTGACTGACCTGGATGCTTGATGATGTTTTGCTAAACTTTTTTAAAAGCAGTAAACATATTTGTTTATATATAATAAAATGATGTCAGTCTGGGAAGATGCATTTACTTGCTGTTGTAGCTATAAACTATTATAAATTACCAGTTGATTTATATTAAAAACTTCAATTAAAAACTTTTTAGTAACCATCTGTGGTTTAGGAAGTGATGATTCAGTGCCTGGACAATATTAACATGTATCTACTGTATTACTATTAAGGAAGTTTAAATTATTTCTTGCTTAACTTTTCTTAAAGGTCCCATACGGTCTAAAGATATAACTGAGATCTAGGTTCTAAATTAATTCAATGAAAGTATCAAAGATCTCAGTCCACAGAGAAATGCTCACAGCCTGTTTTCAGAGACTGAGCCTTAAAACCAGCTGTCAGGACTTCTGGAACTTTGTGAGGTCACAACGCAACTGCAGTCAAACAGGGTCCAAGCCCCGCCCATCTGAACCCAACATCCAACCTTGCAGAATTTGGTTTCTCTGAGTGTTTTACCTGAAATCTGCTGTATTGTTGTTCAGTCACTCAGGAAACACTGACTGACCTGTTGTTCCTAGAGCTCCAGAGAGAAGCCTGAGAGAGGAGATCTCTCTGAAACTACACTGAGATGGTTTTTCATTCTTAAACCCACTAATATTACTCGTACAAAGATCAATACTTAAAATAGAGGAAAAGTAGAAAATATGGGACCTTTAAAATACTCCATATGTTGTTGTTTTTTAATCACACTTCCTGCATTTTAAAAAACATGTCTCGCCTCTTTCTGTATTGAAGTTATTCAAGGATGACAATGGCTCTTTGTGGTGTGCGTACACAGATCGTTCCTGGCAGTCTGAAGGTTATAAACAGCAATAGAGGCAGAGTGAATTTATCTGGATACTTCAGAGCGTCAAGATGCATCAGTGAGGATCACAAGTGAAGGGAGGACAGGGAGGAAAAAGAGGAAGAAAAAAAAATCAAATAAATTCAGAGGCAGGCTGGCAGGCATTATGTCCATTTGTCACCTTGCAGCGCGCACAGAATAAAAGGCCTGTATGAATGGAGTCTATTATGGGATGAGGGAGCCGCTAAGCTGCTTGCCACTGTTGATTTCTTGCAGCAGTCGATAAATTGAGCAAGGCCTAAGCAGGCCGTGCATGTTCCGTTAAACAGCGAGCGCCGCTTGCCATGTCGCACTTTTCACCAACGCTCGAGTGGTTTCTCATGATTGCTATTCTCTGTATTGATTTGCAGTATTCATGTGCTCGCCATGCAGAAAATACAGAAGAGATAGATGCTGTCTTTTTGGGAAACATAATGGTCCTAATAACACCTCTGGTGCTGCAGTTCTGCACATTAAACCAACATTAGCTCTGAAGGTTGGACTGGACATTGGATTGCTGTTCTGCAGACATTTATAGATCTGCACTGAGCTTTGAAGGTCTCATATTGACTTAATACCAGGCCCTTCATCAGCTTCATTTAAAATGCTTCAACTTAAGACTATCACATCACATCACATTATGTAAATGCTGCTTGATTACCCAATCATTACACTTGGGTAGGAGCGAAACAACAGTCTAAAAGTCTAATGAGGACAACAGTGTTTGAAGCTTTCGTGTGTCTTTCTGTGTGTTTGTCATCAAACACCGTGATGAGATTTATGAGCCTTTGTGAGCTACTGTGTTTCTGTTTAAACTGGCAAATTCTACATGCATTTCTTTTTACTATAAACATGAACTGTGCAGAATAAGTGTTATGAAAGTCTCAGCAGTGATTCAGAGATAACAGACTAAGCATCAGTGTCTTGAGCTTGGAAATAGCTGTTTGACAGAGTACATCTTAACCCCAGGCTCTTTCAATCACATCCCATAGTCAAGATTTTTTTTTTTTTACAGGTCCATGTTTTAATATGAACTGTTTGACTTTACAATTGAACCACAATAACAATCTGGTCCATGCAGGTAAATGTCCCACACTGGAGCTCAGTGTGGGACAGTGATCACACAGCAAACTGAGGCTTTGACAACAGCCCAACTGACTGAGCTGACTCTTTCCTTCAGTGTTATAGCAAAGACTTTTTACAGGCGCCATGAAAAAGAAGTTGAACTCAAACATGTCTATTTACAAGTGAAATCTCTGATTGCTGATTGAATCTTCTGATGTTTAACACTAATTATGCTCGAAGAATGAAAAGGTTTATTATAAAATTCATTGATCGTGAACTGTGAATAATTTGAATGTCTGATAAAGTCAGTTATCAACATAATAGTTCAGGTCAGACATTTAATAAATTATTACACTATAGAAATGAATCCTTTCTATGACAAAAAAGAAAAGAAAACACCTTATGGAAGTATGTTTTAGCTAGCAGGTGATATTAGCCTTAGCTGATGAAAATGAACTTGATTTATTTTTCCTTAGCTCTTGAGTTAAGTATTTCACATTAAATCACATATTTAACCGTATTACATTAACTGTAATTTGATCCAACATTTTCAGTTCAATATAAATATTAATAGTGGTAAAAGGGTAAAAGGCATTGCTAATACTTATAAAATAATAAAAGGAATAAAACAAAGGCATCAGAGCCCTTCTATTTGTTTCACAGTTTCTAAGCAGCCTGAAAACACACAGTGCCAGTATAGGGTTAAGTTATTTCATCTCCAGACTGTGTAATGAGACCACAAGCCATATTGGTTGTTTACCCTAATTAACTTCCATGTAATGCCAGAGACTGCCCTCACAAAAAAAAAAAAAAAACACACAAAACACCACTGGTCCTCAGTTCAAGCACTTAAAACAAGACCTACTTATTGTATAATAAGCTTAAGAGCGAAGGTAACACCACCCATTTATTTTTGGTCCTCTTTAAAGAGCAAAATGTTAATTTTTGGCATTAATGGCTGTTAACTGAGCTGAAGCTATTCATGATGATATTATCAGTGGTATGATTGAAAATTATTCAACAGCTGTTTATTTATTCAATGAATTCTTTTGGTCACTGTGAAAACAAAAATGCCAAATGCTATGTGATTCCAGCGTCTCCAGTGTTAGAAGAGACAAAAATATGTTTAGGCTTTTGACTGTTGGCCAAAGGAAACCAGCAATTTGATATCTAAATTAGTTGCTTAATTTACCCACTTTTTTTTTTTACTTTGATTGCTGACTAGCTCCTGTGGTGGAATGTGACAGGATGCATATTGTTGATCAGTAATAACATACAGAATAGTCATAATTTGTCAAAAGGATGGACAAGTAGTCTACTTTTCAAAAGATTTTAAAGAACCTATAAGAAGATATATTTGTAATTTTAAGACTCAAAACCTTGCTCAGGCTTCTCTCTAGACCTTCAGTCAGCCAATCAAATGAGAAGATCTGAGCCAGTGTTTTTTTTGAGTGATTGAATAAAAATATCGAAAATTTCAGGTAAACACTCTTTTGCAAGGTTGGATGGTGGTCCAGGTGGGCAGGGCTTGGAGTGAGCAGTGACTGCTTTGTTGTGACATCACAAAGTCCCAGAAGTCCTGACGGCTGGTTTTAAGGCTCAGTTTCTGAAAACTGGCTGCGAGCATTTCTCTGTGGACTGAGACCTTTGATACTTTCAGAAGGATTAATATAGAACCTGGACCTGAGTTATAATCAAAACAGACATGAACATCTACCTTCATACTATATGGGACCTTTAAAGTTCCTCAGGCCTTCAGGCTATTTTTAAACTACCATGCACTATGATTTTACAGTTGATAAATAATCCAACTGGAGAAGAACAGAGCTAAACCATGATTTGCAGCTGTTTTTAAATCAGTTCATTATTGGTTTGATGAAGTACAGTTTCAACCAACGCACAAAATTCAAGAACAACAAGACCAAAGCTCCATTACTGCGCAGCTCAACTTTCACTCTCTTCCATCAAATCTAAATGAGAGGATGTGAAGGATCCTCATTATGACACAGCACAACACAACTTTCTCTCTGTTTCACAGGAAAAAAATACTGATGACATCTGACCTTTAGTCAGACGCCAACTCTGTAACTTACAAAACTTGTGTATATACACCAGCACTAATGTGCAGAGTCTGAATCTTCCGCTCTATTTCTGTGTATTAAATAAATCTACTCTGGCCTGGTTTAGTCAAACATAGGTGGTTTATTAAGAGTAGGGTGTGAAAACAGAATTTGCCTGCAGAGCATCCATCCTCTCATTACTGCTGCTCTCTTATACATCACAGCGATAGAACTGTGCCATAAGTGGCACAACAACATTTCTCCTACAGGATCCATCAAGTGTCCTGTCTTATTACCAATCTGTGATCTTTCCTCCATATTTCCTCCTCCCACTAGACTGTGCACCTCTTCCTCATTATTCACCCTCAATTATATGAAGAGTTTGTCCTGCACTGCTTAATTACTTCATCGAGGAAGATGATAAGTTAATTTTGTGATTAACCCCCCGAACCTGAGCAGACAAGAATATCACGAGGCGATTATCATTTTAGTTTGTGCTCCCTCTCTGACATTGGGACATTATTTGCAATGGGTGAGTGAATGTCAGAGATTCCAAGCTGTCACATTTAAACAGCAATTTTTAAAATCAAAAGCATGTTGTAATGTTTATTCATTAGTCATTTAAGCCAGATAAGGTAGGTGGACTCAACAATAAATACCAAAGCATTAAATCTGAACCTCTCTCTGTGGCACGGGAGTGAATTCTCCTCAGGGCCTTGGCAGCATTGTCATGTAAAAAAAGATGGCAGGAAACAGGCTGCAGGTATGGTTTAATTAGTGCTCAGGCTCGCTGTTGGCTTCCCTTCATTTCTCTCTCTCCTCTGTACCATCTTCTCTGATTACTGGCATTACAACAAATTTGCAGTTGATAATCAGCCTCAGATTCCTGCTAAATTTCTCATTACGCTGCTGGAGATGTCACTTGGGCTTTGAGTTTGCATTAATAGGGTTTAATCTGCAAGTGTTTGTGAGCGAGAGAGAGAGAGAGTCTGGATGTGCATCCATGCTAACACAACACCTCACACACATCACACATGTCAGGTACAATCTTGTAGGGATTCCCAGGAGGCCACTTGTTTAACAATTACCCTTCATCCTTCATTATTTCATATTGGTGGAGAATGATTACATTCAACCCTCAGAGCACAGAGCTCCACAGCTTCAGCAACAAGAAAAGTGCTCATTAAAGACACCGTCCAAACTTGGTAACACAACTCCACTGACACACTGCACTGTATGAAATCTGAGTATGGGAGCACCTAAAGGCCAAAAAGATTTGAGTCTGAAAGGTAACTGAACCCCTAATTGCAAAATAACCTCTGCATAATTAATGTTGAGACTTAAATACTATTACATTTTTACCAATGAAATATTATAATTTGAAAACTGAACTTATGAATTCTCCTGTTTGTCATTTTTTATTTTAAAAACTTGACTTCCAGTACACGCTTTACCAGCTGAGCCTGCAGCAAATACATTTGAAGGATTCACTAACTCCAGAGAAAATCTGGTCCATGCAGAATATGCAGGTGCCCGATATCCATAAACTATATTTGAACTGAGTTCAGATATGTACTCATGCACTTGAAGGCCACATACACATCAGGCAGTGACTAATGATTATTTTCATTGGTGATTCATGAGCCAGTCGTTGACATTGCAGCAAAATGATTTTCTGACAAATTGACTTTCTAGATATCTGAATTTGTGAACCTTAAAAATATACACATTATGTTGATGGAAGAAGACTGATCTTTTTCTGGAAGAGAAGAAGCTGCTGGAATCTTATCTCTAAAAACTATATTCAAGATAATATATGTGTACACACTCATCAGTCATAACATTATGACCACTGACAGGTGAAGTGAAGTTGATGTGTTGAAGCAGAAAAAATGGTCAAGTGTGAGGATGTGAGGGACACTGCAGCTCTGTGGGATGTTCCTGGGCTGCAGTGGTCAGGACCTACCAGAAGTGGTCCAAGGAAGGAAAACCACTGGACCACAGACAGGGTCAGGGGTCAAGGCTCAGTGATGGTGGTGGAGAGTGAAGGCTGGACCCTGTGGTCTGATCCAATAGAAGAGCTACTGGAGCTCAGACTGCTGAAGAAGTTCATGCTGGTTCTGATAGAAAGCTGTCAGAACACAGAGCATCACAGTTTCTTGTGTATAGGGCTGTGTAGCCAGTCACAGTGGAAAGTTCCTACAGTGTAAGCATCAGAACTGGACCACAGAGAAATGCTCTGGTCTGGTGAATTATTTTTTCTTTCCATCATGTGGATGGTCAGGAGCTTGTGTGTCTCTTACCTGGGGAGGACATTGCACCAGGATGCATTATGGGAAGAAGAGCAGCAGCTGGTGGAGGCAGTGTTATGCTGCGGTCAATGTTCTGCTGGGAAACCTTGGGTCCATTCATGTAGATGTTCCTTTGACACGTCCCACCTCCCTAAACATTGTTCAGACCAAGTCCCCCCCTTCATGGAAACAGTCTTCCAGACCTCGACGGGTCATTAGGCAGGAAGTCATAATGTGATGACTGATCAGTGTATATACACACACTGGAAATTACGTTTTTGAAATTGCACGTCTCACATAGGAATTCAGAGCACATAAAGACAGTAAAATATTTTAGTGCTGTAAATTCATTGGAATTTACATGTCAATGTTCCTCATTCAGTGGTGAATACTAGATATTAGATATTCAGTTACTAAGAAGGTTCAAATAATTATGGCCTTTTTTGCCTCTGCACTAAACTGAAATGAAAAGATGATCCGATATTCTGCCAAACACTCCAGTGATAAACACTAACCCAGATATTAACACCCAAACAAATGTGAAACTGCACCCATTAACTTTTTGTTCTTGATTAAAGTGTGAAGCGCCACGCTGCGCTCTGCAGAAGTGACTTGTAATCAACTTCCAATCATTAATGGCCCTGTTATCTGCACCTGGCTCCCGAATAAACAAAAATCTCATTGCCCCCCTCAATCACTTCAAAGTTATCACACTGAGTGGCACTTCCAACATCACCAGTGATACAACTGGCTGATTCCGGGACCTGAGAGAAAGGAGAACGCTCCATCGGTTTCCTTTGGGCGAACCGTTGCTGTTCTTCAAATCGTACTGTTCAGTGAATCATAATCACAGCTCGGCTCGACTGGGTCAGCGCTGTGTTGTCTCCTGATTGATTCGTGTCACGTGACAGAAACTCTGAGAGACGTATCACCATTCATTTGTGTTGGTTTCTGTTTGTGGGCCACTTGCCATTGATGATTACTGTATCGAAAGATCTTTAATTAGTGGCTTCTGTGTTGAAGACAAATGAAAAACAAAAGCACAGAGCAGTGCGATCGGAATGAAAACGCTTGATGAATAAACAGTTTAATTATGGTGTTAAATATAAAATGAAAGGTAACATTTATGAACAAATTAGTCTAAAGGTCACTTTTGTTTGACAGTGTTGAGCTCATTATTTTTTTCTTGTCTTGTCTATTACAGTCTGTTGTGTTGTTTATAACAATACAGAAAGCTCAGCTATAGGTGTAAACTAATATACATTATAAATACATAGGTCACCTTATTGAGTCACATGGACAAAGGATTTCTAACACATGGTTGATTTTGTCAAAGGGTCAATTTTAGCCTAAATCATTGTTTTTCCTCAACAGTCAAGCAGAACTGAACCAAACTGAGACTGAAAATTAAATATAATTAAATCATTTTTTCATGCACAATTTTAATCTCCTCTGGGATTCTGCATCCTTTTATGGTTTTAAAATCATATCTGTCCAAATGCCCTTGTACTACAGGAGCCGCCTCATACCATGTGGGAGCAAATACTCTGAGCAGGTTGGTTTGATTTCTGGTTGGGGTGGACTCCTTCCTGCTTGTCATTCCCGTTCTCTCTCTGACAAAGACATAAAAGAGCCAAAAAGGTGTGCGTGTGTGTGTATGTATATATAGATTAGAGAGAGAGAGAGAGAGAGAATGATTTGCCCACTCTGCTTGGTTAAAAACCTCTGAATCCACTTCCTGGTCTTGCTTTCATACAGACTTTTGATTTTCTAGTTTTAACAGACATGTCTACAACTTGGTGATCAATGTCAGATATCATGTGACTGCTTCAATCAGCCTAGATCAAATGCTATTGGATTAGCTGTTGTGTTGTGAAATGCTGAGAGTAACACCCTACCAGATGTGTGGTTACCCATCATCTCCTGGGCCTGACTCAACATTATTATCTGAATTATCTGAGTTTTCATTCACACATCACAGATCAGATGTCAGGGCTCTGAACTCTGGTTTGCTAGTCCTTTGATAATCTCCTAATTTGTCTATATGTCTTTGTTGTTTGTATTATTTTATCCTTGTGAAGCACTTTGCTATATAAATAAACTTTATTTTTAAAAAAAAGTATAAAACCAAATATGTTTCACAAGTGAGTCAAAGAGACAAGTGGACCTTGTTGGTAGTGAGAAGTGGAACTCATCCCCTTCTTCAGCACCATCCTTGCCCAGGTGATGAGTCCTCGTGGCCTTGTAGGAGCCGGCATCCCACCGAGGCTCAGGTTGTGTTTTGTGTTATGTCTTCACCCATAACAAATGTAACTGCTGAGAGAAATACAGGTGAAAAAACAAGACTGTAAAACACTGTTTTGACTTTTATCATTGAGATATGTGAGAAAGGGTGACTGTGGCTACCAAACACTTCATGACTGTGTAAGACAATCAGTCACAACTGAAGTGATACAGAGACTTACAACAACACAACAACCCAGAGGAACATTTTAAAAACCACTTGAACCAGAGCATATATCCCTGGAGACACCCTGGGTGTGTGCTGTATGCACGACTCTTCAGACCGACTGTGTCTCTGCTGCTGCTCTCTCTCTACATAGAGTTTACAGGATACTTTAATATTGAATTTCTCTCAATTATGAGTAAAATTCACTTTTGTCTCCATCTGCACTTGCATACCTCATATATCAGATTCAGCCTGGACACAGAGACAATGGTGGAAAGTTTTGTGTAATATTGCTGGTGTCAAAATGACATCCACAGTACTTCTGTGTATTTTTGCTGTTAGCCAGTTGTTCTGCAGCTGCCACTCACTAGGACTTATCCAGGGTGATCATGGCCTAATGCTCACAACTAACCACTGTGTAAACCAGCAGCATGAAACCATCATCATGCACCTACTACAACCAAAGCTGAGCTGAGCAGTTAGAGCAGTGCAGCAGCTCTTGTGAATGCAGCCTGGTAACAGTGTCAGACTGGTTTCATATGTGTATGTAACATGGCTTATGAGTTCATATATAACTGATAAATGAAGCAGCATTGAAACTAGAGAGCAAATCAGCTGCAGCTCCAGACAGGAGATTTACAACACTGTCATAAAGTAGTCAGTTTTATTCTACATTATAAGTTTGGTACAATATTATTTAAATGATTATCATTTTAATATGCTTGTAATACTAATAATGAATTTTAATGAAGCTCTTCAGCAGCATCAGAACAGCTGAAAAACAGACTAGGACATTATTTAACATTGAGATCAGAGTGACTGCTAGGCTCAGTTTCAGTTCAGTGCTCATGCTATGTCTTATTCCTATGGACTCTCCTTAGCTTTCAATATAACGTGTGTGTTTTGCTACAGACTGAAAATAGATCAAAAGCTGTAAAACGCAACGCTAATAAAACATTGCAGTGATAGTGTATTAGAGTGTAGCAGCCATTGTGTGATAGCCTTGTACCTTTGTCCAACAATCAGGACATAATGACAACCTGAATAATGTTGTGTAGTTCTCTAAAACTCAGTGAAAGCGTTGTACTGTCATGACAACATGAGAAAAAGAGGTTGAACATGCTGAGGTTGTGCAGACTGTTTACCATGATAACACCTCTGCATGCACCTACACTTGTTGATTTAGATGAATTAAGATCTCTGATGAATTATGGAGGTAGAGGGGCCCTAGGAGACTGCATATGTACAGGGGACTAATGTTTTGTGCTAAAAACTATTCACACATATTTTCAAACACCAGTGTTTATAGAATCCAAATTAAAAGAGCTGGACCCACAATGCACACACAAGAGAAAGGAATAAATGTTCACTGTAAAATAAGGGCTGAGCAATGTCCTGAAGCTGAAGCTGGTTTGGTTTGAAAATCCAGGTTTCTGAATAGAGTGGAATAGCTTTTGGGGAACAACTGCCTTGGATAACAGGGGCAAGTAGACAATACCATAGGGAAGCAGGACCAGAGCCAGGAGACAGTGAGAGCAGGGTAAGAGCAGGGTGCAGGAACAATGGAAGACCGGGGCTGGATGTGGCTGAGCAGGAGCAGGTGAGTGTGGCAAATCTGAAGCACAAAGAACCAAATTAACAGAGATCCAACAGGGTGAACTTCCAGGCTGAAGAGAGTCAGCCTGGATGTTTCCACAGTGGGTTCAACAACGAGCTGGCAAAGACTGGAGGGAAAGACGGGTATGAAGCAGGAGCAGGAGTCAGTGGCGCTCAGTGATGATGTACAGCAGGTGTGTGAGTAGAGGAGGCAGGATGTAGGTCAGCCACACCCAGACTGAGACAACACACGGTGAGACGGGGGTCGGCCTCCACTCTCCTGCCACCCCTTGAGTTTGACTTTGATGATTTCCACATGCAGATGACTTGCATGTGGGACAGAGGCAAATTCCCAGCCTGCATTATTGTTTGAGTCCTCCCCTGCTATGAAACATCAAGATGTGCCTGAGTCTCCCTCCCTGGGTTCCTCACTACCACACCTCCATCCATGTCATCGGTCCCTATTTAACTTTCTTCTTCATCCCTTCCTGTTCAGCCTCATTTCCTTCCACCCTTAACCCAGCGGGCAGGATTCACCTCCCACTGAACTCTACAATTTTGATCTGTAATAGATGATGTATTTGCAGAAAGTTTCAAATCTGAAAGTTGATTTTCGTTGCTTGATTTGTCCTGTGCTTTAATACATTCATACTCACACAGACAAACATGAAAACATCAAGCATACATGTAGCCCCCATTATGTCTAAGTATACAGACTACATCTGACTGAGGTTGCTGTTTTTCATCCTGTCTATTATATAAACTGATTTGGCCGGAGACCATCGCCTTGCTGGGAGCCAAACATGATGTGATGCCAGCTGACACATCATGACGTCCCTCCCCTTTGCTGACTCCAGGCGCTCTGGTGGAGTCTGGTGCTCCACCTCACAGCCTGCAGTTACCCAAATATCACCTCACCATTTTTTGACAGTAGGAAGAACAGCACGAGATGTGAAACACATCTGGCCTCATATTCAAAGAACTCTCCCTCCAAAGCTTGAGGTGCTCTCACAGGAGGAAATTGATTTCTGTCAAGTTCCATAGATCTTTTACCCATTAAAAATAATAGATGTGCATGAAGAACGATTTCAGCATTTCAACCCTTGGTTGATCAAAAATGTCTGAAAACTAAAATAATCACAAAAAAATGTAACGTGAGAGGTCTGAGAGTTTCACATAGATAAAATGTTTTCTTTGTACATTTAGAGACATGACCCCCATTAGCACCACAGGGTTTTAGGTTACTTGTTCTTTCATGGTTTGTTGTTGGACAAATAATATTCTGTATAAATCAAGATTTATTTCTATTCCACATCTGCAAATATACAAATGTGCAAATACAGTCAACTCTTTCAATGGTTGTTCTCTCAACTTATCAAAATGACCTTGCCCGGCATCAGACAGGGTGCTTTACAGATAAGCTACACCACAGAGACTTAAGCAGTGTGAAGTAACGCAAAATTTCTGCCTCCTCGTCTCACACTGTGCTGCACCCTGGCAGTATGGCGGCCTTAACCAAAGGCGGACACATATATAAATAAATAAGTTGGTAGGAGATGTGCTCTTGAAGCTGTATTACTGGGCTGACGGCTTAAGCTTAGGGAGAGGGAATGAGAGACAAATTTAGCAGCAGATCTTAGAATAACTAGGTGGGGATAAAGCTTATAAAAAGTGCAAATGGCTGCACTTCTGGACAGTGTGCTTAAGGCCTTGAGATGAAGTGCTGACTGTAATGTTTGCAGTTTTGTAGGGGGGGAGTTTTAATTAACTAATTTATGCATTTCAAACCTCTAAAAACTTGAAGAGGGATTACTGGAACCTTCTCAACCTTTGACTACACAACACCAAAGCGATCCAGTTTGTAGAGAGAGGACATTTCCTTTTTTTTTTTTTTTTTGATACGCCGTAAAACTGTGTCATTGTCATCACTTCCATTAATAATGCTAAGCTAAGCTAATTAGCGATTGTGCAGATATGGTATCAGTCTTCTCATCTGACTCTCAGCTTCACTGAAACCTCACAGCAGATTTTATAAAAGTAGTAACTTACTATAACTTCATCACACTCAGAAACTGAATTCTTTTTCACAAATTTGACTTTACTCCAAAATGAATCTCGAACCAGTGACTCATTTGTTGAGCATGTGCTAACATCAGTGTTGACGATGTAATTCTGGGATGGAAAAACATTTGTTGTGCTTGAATAAACCAATGAATTTGCTTAAATTATCTTTATGCTACTTTAAAATGACATTACATTTTTTTAACAACTTACGATCAACTATCAACTATTTTTATCAATTCCTGAATTTAAGTTAATTTTCCTGGGAAAATTAAAACAGTTCTAGCCTCACAAAGATGAGGATTTTACTTCTTTTCCTTGCATTTCATTATAACTGAATATTTCAAGGAGATAGTTGTGATTATTTGACATGGGGTTATGTGAGGTTGTGGTAGTCAGTGTGTTACCTACAGTAGATTCAGATCAGCTGCCAGTTTAGAGAAGCAGCAGGAGCAGAGTGATGAGTGATGAGACGGGTACAACAGAAGAAACATGTTATAGACACTTTTAAAGGTTCCCATAAAGCTAATATCAGTTTAAATGTATGCTCCATTCAGATTATTTTCAGTTCTTTGTCTTCCCCTCAAAACTAAGTGTAGTTTAGCTCATTCTGATTCACTCAGCTGATATGCAGCTGCGGTGTAATATAGCACACTTGTACTTGTATAAAAGCACTTGTGCGTAGGAATACAGTTGTTCAGCAAAATCTGTATTGGTCTGTGGCCTTTCAGACACCCAACATTCATGTTGCGTTCTTAATAGATGATTAAGATGATCTCTGCAAATTGTCAATCGGCTCCACTGAGAGGGACTTTAGCTGTGGCCGAAAAGTCTTTTTTGCTTAGGAAGGTTCCTTAGGCCCTCTTTCCATTCGTCAAAAATACCTACTGAAACCGGCTAGCATGTGGCTTTTCTCAGCAACAGAAGGGTATAATCAGCATTTACACTCAGGTCATGTGACCCTGCAGTAGGCATTTATTGGTTCTTGCTCCAATCAGCATTGATTTTAACACCAGACCTGAACAAACTGATTTTTGCCCCTTTTCTGTGCTGTGTTGTTGACCTGTTTCCTGCTCCACACAGTGCTGTTACACCAGAAACATGGCAGCTGTGCTCAGGGCTCAAAGAGTGAGCTGCAGCCATGATATAGGTTTTAAAAACACAATCATCAATCGAAGCGCCTCACACAGAGTCTCTGACACTGACAGGAGCAACAACCTGGGGACGAGACGTGACGTGACCTGACAGTAGTTTGCAGGGCAGCTACAGCTCACTCTCTCCCCCCACATCTGCCTGTGTGAGTGCCTGTGCTCTGTAACTGCATGTGGTGACAATGTCCTCTCAGGCAAACTCAGCTGGGAATATAGAATAAGTCAATTACCTTTTTAGTGGAATAAAAAAATGCTAAGTGTGTAAGAGAGAGAGAGAGCTCTCAGTGAATTAAGACATAACTAATTTGAAACTATATATATACACACACACACACACACACACACACACACACACACACAATATTTTTGGTTTGTGAATAAACTGCGGTGGGACTAATTAGACTGCTACCTCCAAATGTGGTCTGAGCGTCTGAGTGGTCAGATCTCAAACGTGTTTTCAGTGGGTCTTGAGTGTGTACATACCTGCATTAGAGCTGTCCACTTGTCATATTAATACTGGACTAATACTGGTTCTAAGCAACAGCCAAGATAAGAACTTGAATTCTCTAAATGATAAACTAATTTTATCTCCTTCAGCATAGGGAACACTGGACCTTCCCTTATGAAAGGAAGGAGAAATGCTGTGCCACAATTCCTTCCTACACCCACATTTAAAAACAACACACAACCACAACCACAAGACCCACATAAATGGAGAAACAACAGAGCATTTACATGTTTGTGACATGATCCAAAACTGATGGAAATCCTCATTGTCTGAGATACAAATCCATAAACATGGACTTATTCTCTGTCATATCCAGTTAGGAGTCATCATGAAGAGCAAGCACATCTTCTTTATCATCATCATAACAATCTATCCAGAGATGTCATTTTAAAACTTCTCACTGCTTTAAAAAATGTTTTTCTCTACTTAACAAATCTATAAAATGTCTAAATTCCTATAGTCTTCCTTACATTGAGATACAATTAAATCTATCCAGTTACCTTTTCTTATATAAAATTTGTCTGTGTTGTGTTTGTAGGAAAGGAGTAGCTCTACACTATATCACCCTGTGTTATAAAAAAAAGTTGGTTTAAAAACAATTCCTAATGAAAGTGAAGTTGACTTCCTCCACAATTGATTAATCTTAAAATTAGAACTGAATAATAATAAAAGTTAAATCATTTAACTGCCCGATCACTTAGTCTTGGCCATTTTTACATAAACAAGTAAACAAACAGCTCGTTAAAGTCTCACTCTTCCCCTTCTATGGCAAGTTATTCAACTCAACACACCAGTGGTGAAGGCACATAAACAGGTAGACCTTGTATGATCCTGCTCATAGATATGGAAATGCACATACTACTGGGTGGCCCACAAATAAAGCAAAGCAAACAAAATAGCCAGCAAAGAACCAAAAATAATAATTGTTGTGCCATTTTTAAAATGAAGGTGAAGTGAACGTGACCGTGAAACAGGGTGACTCACCCCCAGGAGTCCGCCTGAGTCCTTTACCGATAATAAGGCGCCTCGTCAAATAGTTCCTCCACCAATGATGAAGAAGGTCTCCCCTCCCTCGTCGCCAGAGGTGTAACTGGGCTTTACCGGGTCACCGAGTGCGCTCTCTGCTTTCCTGTCGGCCGGTGTCGGACTGAGGAATTTAATATGGTGGAGCTGCAAGTCAGCATGCGTCTGTTAGCTTAGCTGAAAACTCACACTAAGCTTCAACAGCCTGAAAACACTGTATCCAATTTAATATGGCAGTGACTGCAACTCAGTAAGTTCACCACTTCATTACTGCACTTACAAAATAATATTTTTTTGGTACAAATTTAATTCCTACAGCTTCTCTTCGACTTCACACCAAAGACCAATTGGTGAGAGACTACTGACCTGTTTTCACACATACTTGCATTTCTCTGTTTGTGTTCTTCCGCCGCGACAGCCAATCAGTGACAAAGGAACTTGATGTTGCTTCATGATTGACTAATAAGAAGACGGGAAACAAATGACAGCATCATAGGATGTAAGATTAAATAAGACAGGCTATTGCGACGTGTAGGAACGAAACCGAACCAACAAACTCGTGCTAACTTCACTGCCGTGAGTAAATCACATACTCTTACAAGTTGCAAGCATTTGAACAAATGTTACTTTACATTAGAAAACGTTAAACACAGGAAACGAGGGAATTACCCGAAGATTTTACATACAAAATAACCCAAGGGTTACACAATAATCGGCCAGTGATCGACCTGGGATGATTTGTACATTTATTTCGCACAGTTAGATATTTCTGTTTCTGTGTTTTGAATATTCTCTCAGTCCCAAACCCCGCATACACNCACACAAGGGACAAAAGCACAGAAGGTCTTCAGTCTCCATCTGTGCCTAAAAGTGTCTTCAGTGTCACACTGGTGTTTTATTATGTGAATGTTACATCACACAATAAATTGAATATAAATCAGTTTGACACAGACCCAAAACTGTCCAATTCTAATTAGAATGAGAAGATCTTGTCAGTTTAATATCTAAGTGAGATTTAAGTTCATTAATCGACCAAACAAAATTAAAAGCTTTCAAAGAAATAGTTTCAGACGTGTTTATATTGTATTCCTGCTCACACAGGTGTGATAACCCAATGGATCATGGACTCACAGGAGAGCAGGGGCAACTTGGCTGTGCTCTGAAATCTCATCCCCGACTATTATACTGTCACTTGCCACTTAGGTTGTTTTGTATTTACTTCATGTTTATTTATTACTTCCTGTTTTATTTTTGGTGTGTGCCTTTCCCTCTAATTTCAGGTTTAAAATTCCTACCATTGTGTGTTTCCTACTCCTGTGATTGTTGACCCTGCCCTCAGTGTGTTGCACCTGTATCCATTTGTCTTTGTTTCAGCTCTTCTAGTTGTCTTTGTATTCAGCTTCTAGTTGTGTCTATGACCACTGACTTCCTCGAGCTCGAGGTTAACCTAGCTCTTCAGACTTGTGCGCTTTGTCATCACCATCGCAGAGAATGAAAAAAGACATTCTGACTGGCTAGACTGACCAGTGATATTTCCACTAGCCATGAATATGCTTGTAGAATCTGCAGGAGTAGACTACAGAGGACCCAGGTCCAGATCTGCAATCCAACCTCTTTGCTGTTGCTCTTAATGTCCCACAGGAGGCTTCTTGGTGGCTCCTGCAAGGAACGGCTCATCACATGGACAACAGTGAGCTTCAAGCTCATAAAATCCAGCTCACTGGTCCTCAGGAGGGGAAGAGTAAGTAATTCAGTTATGCTTCTTTCACCCAATTCCATCAGTGGCACAAATGCTGAAAGACAAGAGTTGTACTGTCAAGAGAGATGTTGGCAATTTTTGCATTTAGTTCATTAGGCTGCAAGTCAACTTATAATTTATTGTTTATATAATTTATATCTATATACATATTAGCTGTATATCAGAGGGTTTGTTTCTTTCAATAAAGTACATTTACTCAAGTGCTGTACTTTAGTACAGTAATGATGTACTTGTACTTTACTTCATTATTTCCATCCCCCCCATTTCTTTATACCTTTGCTTCATCTTAGATAAAGATACTTAACAGTTATATTCACTGCTTAAAGTAATGCTTTCTTCACAGAAAAGCACAAAGATGCGAGAAGATGTGTGTTATATGTTGGATAATTGGACACACTTAAATACACAAGGGAGGCAGGTATGACTGGACACAGGTGAAACACATTAATGTGGGGCAGATGGGGAGGGGAGAGGGGGTGACAAAGACAGGAAGTAAAACAAAGGTGAACACACAACACAAAGTCCATACAAACAGTCCAAAGACAGTCCCTTCAGGGCAGATCAGGACAAATTCTCCAAAACTTGAATACAAATATGTGGAACAGAACTTATTACCCTCCACTATCAATCATCTCATTATCATTAATAAAGTGCAGCAGTCGAATGCTGCTCTACTAATACAACATATGAATAGACTGGTCCCTGGGGCCATTTTCCTGCTGATAAAGTACTTTTACTTTTCTTGACTTACTTTTGTACTTTTACTTAAGTAGGATTTTAAATCCAGGACCTTTAGCTGTCATGTAACAGTCTTACAGAGTTGTATAGGCACTGTTAGGATCTGAGGACCTTCCACCACTGGTTACAGCACTGTCAAGATTTTTTATTTTCTAAAGATTGGTAAAATAAATTATAAAAATTACTGGAGAAAAAAACAGATTCCAGTTTGAGCTGCTTTGAACACAGGTGTAACACAACTTATACTCAGTGTTGTATTGTTTGACACATTCCTTCTCCCAAGAAACACTTTTGTTGTTTTTATACTTATAACTGATTGGTGTAAATTTACATAAATGAATTTAGTAATGCAGTAGATTCTCCACCTGCTCAACATCCCCCACATGCCCCAAAAAAAGAAAAATGGGCGGTGTGATTGTACCATCAGCCTCTGTGACCAGGACATCTGCTCTATGGCAGATACTCTTCCCTGTAGACCTGCGCTCTTCCAGAGCTGGGCATCCCCCTCTTCAAACTACGCACAGAAATGTTTCCTCTTTCTGCTCCTGTGTCTCCTCCACTAGAGTCAATACACTGCTGCTCCAGGAGCTATTACCGATATGCTCCGGCCAAGTGTAAAACCTCTATCTGGCACTTATCAGCACACCGACTCTCCTCTATGAAAACTTGCCATTATGCCACACCACTTCTCCACCTCCAGCATGTATGAAATTGGAGCTATTTGTGGTCCATTTGAAGCCTTCAGAGAGGAGGTTTGATCAGATAGAAAGTATCACCAGCAATAAGTGTCACTACACCACCACAAGGCTTTCAGACCTATGAAAATACAAAAAATACCAGCAGCATCCAGCATTTCATTGATTACTTTTATCCATAACACACAACTGTATCTTTATAATGAGTGTGTTGGAAAAAGGGGGAAGTAACATAAATCATATTTCACTAATTAAAGCAAACGAGTTTCATGTGAATAAAATATCAGACTCAACTGGAACAGGTTTTCTTTGAAACAAAAAAGTTAGGGAGATTCGTTAGTTTTTAAGAAAGCAGAATTGCATTACCTTACATCACTATTAGGATATTTTAAACCATACATAATAAAAAGATCTATGAAACATTTAATAAATGAACTTATATGTGAAGTCAAATGGATTTGGCAAAGACTGTGGGGTAGAGGCTCTTTCTCTGTAACACACACACACTCACACAGAAAAGGAAGGGACTGAGGGTCATATTGGGCTGGAAAAATAAGCAATGAAATGGATTAGTAGTCTTGTAAAACAAATTTGGTTTTACTTTTGAAGCCATGGAGCCAAGTTCAACTCAGGATCTGTTGGCAAAACAAAACACAAAGGGTTGCAATGAAAACAACCTATATGATAAGTAACGTCTGTCTCTGTGAAACAAGTCAAGAGAGTAAGAGTCATGGTCAGATATACAAGGGACAGTGAATTAGGACCATATGACTACATGAGATGATGGGAAAAAGACTCTTAATCATGTTAAAAATCATGTGATCAAAAGTGATTTATAAGAATAAGTAGATCCTCCAGGTCTTTGGGCCCTGAGAGCACAGATATAGTTCCTAGTAGGTCAAGAAGCATTGCAGCTGGAGAGCAGTAGTGTGGTTGTAGGTATGTTTAGTGCAGAAAGTCAAGTCAAATAGTACATCCACATTTTTATTTGATGCCTCAACTGTCTTTGGTAGAACCAAATAGAGTGAAATAATTTCTGTGACTTTAAAGTGACTATATCAATCAATCACTGACTGCAGTGGGGTAAAGGATCTCCTCAACCCCTCTGTCAGCAAGATGAGATGTTGGCTGTAACTACTTCTCTGTCTTGCCAGAACATTGTGAAGACATTGTGATGTTTGGTATTGTCAAACATTTCCCACACTGATGTCCTGCAGTGCATGCGTGTCTCCACAATGGTCCTGAGTGAGTCCAGACTCCTGTCAATCACAGACCTAACCTTATAAACCAGTTTGTCTAGTATCCTTGTTTGACATGCTGCTGCCCCAGGAGACTAGAGCTATTTCTCCCAGGAGTTGGTTGAGACCAAAACCAGAACAGAGAGAGAGTGAATATTGGACTAACACTGTAAATGCAGCAACCAAATGATAATGGTGAAAAAAAGGTTAGCTCTGAATGCCCACATGATGAGTAGCATATGAACACAAAAGTAAAAAGGGCCTGAAACTTACCCTTGGGGGACACCTTACTGCATACTAGGACAAAGGAGTTGGTTTAATCATGCAAATAAGACATAAACTACACCATTAAGGCCAGCCCATCTCTCAAGAACATGATGAAAGATCTACCTACAGTCATCCAGTTGTCGTCTCGTAATATGCTCTGTTTAAGGGGACAGGAATATATGATTTACCTTCAAAACAAGCAACTGGCATAATCAAAACATCTGCAATCTCTCCATTACAGACTAAGAGAGCAAGACTGCCCTGCTTTGGTTATTCCATATACACATGTTGGCCCCTGGGGTGGCTAATTCTAAATGTAATAATCTATTTAATCACATCACAACTTGACATTATTGATCCCCATGTTAAGAGCTATTTATGTGAAGGCCTGTGGGCTGGGGGGGGGGATTTAGCCTCACTCCCCTCTGTGTCATTTATTCCCCATTCCACTTTGCAAGCCAGCATCCTGCAGCATGCTAGGAAGATAACTAATTAAATACGAGTCAGCTGAGAAGGATCATATATGCTGGGGCACAGGGAGACAAAGTACCCGAACATGGAGTACCTTCACTATACACTCTGTCAACATAGTTATACTTTTATAGAAGGGAAGGTGAAAATGTGCAGTTGTCTACAGTAAAAATGTTAAATACATCAGTTAGTGTTTGCATTTTCCAGGCAGTATGGTCTATGGTATGATATCTATCGTACCATAGACCATACTGACATATGTCTATGTCTGTGTTTAAGAGGTTATATAAGGCTATCACACTGACACATAATTATGCAGGTTGTCTATGGGGTATTCTTAACCTGAAATAAAGGGCAAGGTCTATCCATTGTTAGTCTCAGTATTAATTTTGGTTATTTGTTTTGATACACTGATGGTATCAGCAGTCATGTCACACTTCAGTACAAAATATAGACTGGCTGAAATCTGCTCCCCAGCAGAAGGGCTGTGCAAAAATGTTCAGTGCCTCAGTGTTTTTCAGTTCTTTGTTTTACTAGGTAAAACTAAAACAATGAGGTAATGCTAAATTTCATGACAACAGAAATTTCACTTCTGATGCCAGGATTGAGTTCCTTCAAATTCTACACTCTAGATATTAGTGCTGTGTTGTCTCCCCCAAATGTTTGTGTGTTGTGTGTGTCTCAGTCTGGGTGTGGCTGACCTACACTCTGCTCTCATGCCAATCTACTCACACACCTGCTGTTCATCACTGACTGCCATCTCCTCTTTTATACCCAGCCTTTCTCTCCAGTCTTTGCCAGCTCATTGTTGAAGCCTCTGTGGTAACGTCCAGGTCAGTTCAGCTTTTGTATGAGAGCTCTTGATACCTACCTGTTGGATATCTGCTTATCCTGATTTCTTTGTACTCCAGATCAGCCACACACACACCTGCTCCTGTCCAGCCACCTCCAGCCACGATCCTCTGTCATTCCTGGTCCCTGCTCTTATCCTGCACTCACCATCTCCTGGCACTCACCTGTTCCTGGTCCTGGCTCTGGTACTCTCCTGGTTCCATTCCTGGATGGGCCTGCTCTGTTCCTGTTTGCCTGCCTCTGCACTCACAAGCTGTTTGCCCCACAAGCTACTTGGCTTTATTCAGACACTCGGTTTCCAAACCAAACCAGCTCCAATTATTAACAGTCTGGTGTGCAGCCATAATTCAAACCTGCTCAAACTGTTTTATTCCTGCCTGTGTCTGCACCGTGGGTCCAGCTCTGTTTAATGATCACTGATAATGTCACAACCTCTCAGATTTATCTTTTGAATCTGAAGGGCCCCGACCTCTATGTTAGGAACCACTGGACTAAACTACTGAGCTTCATATAAACGAGTTTACTATTGTACAACACACGACAGCTGCTTCTTACCAAGTGTCAGCCCTCCATGACGTCGCCCGTTGGTTTGTGAGCTGCTGTTTTGAAGTCTTTGTAGTTGGGATGTTGGCCATCTTGGTTTTTTGAAACCATGTTTGGAGGAGAAGGTGGAGCTGAGGAGGAGTGAGGGGTGGAGCTGACCTGCTCTGTACTCTATCCTGGATGTGTGGTACAGTCTGTCAATCACACAGTGGCCACGCCCTAATCCATCCCCTGCTTTCTGGTCTATTTTCCTCTAAATGGACCATCATTTAAAAAATGAACATCATGTTGTAATGAAGACTTGAAACTAGAGACTGAGGCCATAAACTCATTAGGAAAACGTTTACTGAGCTAATAAATCAAGGGAGAAGTAGGGACATTTTCCCATAGACTTCAATACAATCTGACTTCTTTAGATGAATGAATGTTTCAGGCTCTTCAGCATTGGCTACATGCAGTTTTATAGACAGTCTATGGTTCTTACATGCAGATATAAGTACACTGAGCTGATGATACTTGTGCACAAATGAACACATAATATAATTTGATGTTTTTACAGTGTATTTTTGAATGTGTGATTCATTAGCAGCATTACAGCCTGACACTAATACAGAGATCAAGTCAAGTCAACTTTTATTTGTATAATGACAGTTCACAACAGAAGTTATCTCAAGGAACTTTCCAGATAGAGCAGGTATAGATCATTTCCTTACAATATTAACAGAGAACCAGCAATTCCCACCAAGAGTGGCACTTGGCCACAGTAGTGTGGATAAGAGGCAGAAACCTTGAGCAGATCTGGGCTCAGGGTGTGTGGCCATCTGCCTTGACTAAATTGTGCAATAAACAGGAAGCAGCAGACTTTAGGGCATCCTCTGTGTTTGGAGAAGGTATGATGTTTACAGTATTATAGGAGCATCACAGCACTTTTTCATTAAAACATCATCAGGCTGCTCATACACTTGTGTTCATACATGTGACTTCCATACACATGCCTTGTTTACTACACAAAGTGTATGTGTCCTGTAATCAATCACATTGAAAACTGCCTTGCAGGCACACACACATACTTGCATGTACAAACACACCTGCTCCCACATTTATACATGCATTTGAGTCAGCTGCACTTGCCAAGTAATTAAAGCCCAAATCATGATATGTCAGAGCCCTTCCTCATGCCCTGCAGCTCCTGGAAGATGTCCTGCCTTATCAGAGCCATATTGATCTGAGCCGGAGGAGAAGCTGGTCTGAGGGAATTTGTGTTCATTTTGGAGGAGGACACAGCTGTCAGCGGGCCAAAGATTAGTCCGTCTAAAGAGCTTTTCTGACAGCATCGCTAAATAGTGTCTGGCTGCATGCAGACGGCGAAAATCAAAACTCAGTCCCCAGAGTGTGAAATAAATCATATATGTATCATTTGTCCAAGAGCGCAGTGAGGTCTGGGACAGAGACTGGAAGTGCTGGCTTCATCAGTGCCTCATTAGGAAGCCGCACTGAAAGCCAGCTACTGTAAATCACCGGCCTTCCAGCATTAGTGTTGTGAGAAGCTCTGGGTTTGTAGGTGTAAACTTTGGTGGAGACTCATTACTCTCAGCAGGTTTGTGCAGGACCTTTGAAATTAACACAGTCTGATGTAGAATAATGAGTTCATTATTTGAATTGCTCAGTTTGAGGTGCAGTCACATATTCCCTCAACATATGAGGCATTTGATAATCTCAGTTAAAGGGATGCCTGTTGAGACATGGACTCGATCAGTCATAAATCAGAAAAATTAAGATGTGAGACTTGGCTTAATTCCTTAAAGCTACTCCAATCAGTATTTTAATGTTATCAATGAGTCAAAGGACTAATTAGAGTTTGCACTGAAAAAAAATAATGAAAGCAGACTGAAGAAAGACTGAGACACGAAAACCTAAATGTTTTGACCTGGTAAAACCTTGGGAAAGACACTGAAAGGACTTGGTCTTAGTTAGGAGTAGGAGTAAGATCTCTGCTGTATACACTGTTTTATAGTGACAGTGTGTAATTTCATGACTGTTCAAAGATTTACAGAACTTTGCATTTTTACTTGTAATTTGCCCATGAAAAACATTTAAGCGGACTTAAAATATTTAGTGTCATGTTTAGTAGCATATGTAGGTTTTGCAGTCAGGTGGTGAAAGAACTGACTAACTGACACACGCATACACACACACACACACACACACACACACACACACACACACACACACACACTTTGTGTGTGTGTATATATATATATATATATATATATATATATATATATATACCAAATATTCTCAAAGTATTAAAAGTATTTGTTGTGTCCGAATGACTCATTAAGAGTGCAATAATATAGACCATATATCATTCTATATCTCATTATATATATATAAACATATAGAAGGATTTTGTGTGTGTGAAATCTTAATGTACAAAGAAACCACCTATGACCCGCAAATCAATGCAGTGGAGTGTGGAGGATGTGGAATAAAACCGAAATACAACTGAGCATCATTTGTCATCACTTGACCAAGTGTCAAGTACAGTACTCAGGTGTACTTCCCATCACTGTTCTGCCTCGAGCTGTGATATTACACCGCACTTCTATTGATACTCAACATAATATTACCAACCTAATATTACTCTAATTATCTACTCTTAATATTGAACATATGACACCTTCCTATCATACTACTACTGTTATGCTATTCACTGTAGTTGACATTACAGTTCAATACACTGAGAAGTGTGAAAAAAGAAGACTTTGATTTCTATTCATTTTTTAAAAAATGTTGCATCATTATTATTTGCTGCTAATGTGTGCAGCAGGCTCAGGGCTCAGCTCCTCAACCTTCCCCAGTCTGAACTCCTTCCCTGCTGATGGATCCCCTTGTGTTCATTTATTGAACCCAGGTAGGTGTATCCAATTAGTGTTTCTGTGTCTCCCATGTCAGGCTATGCTAAATCTGCCTCCAAAAAGCCGGGGATCCTATTAGCTCACAGTAACGCCTCTGTATTTTATACTATGGCTTTTATGGGCTCTCCAATGTCACTGCATCAAAGGAGCCTTGTCTGTACATGAATCTCACCATGCCAGAATCCTTCAACCCCATTATCTGGGTGAAGTGCCCTTCCTGGGCTATTTGTATCCCCCTGCACCTCGCGCCATTACCTTCCACTGGGTAATAGCTCTTCAGGCTTCTTGTCTTTCTGACCTGCTTTTGTCAGTAGAGAAAAGAGCTAAACTGAGCTTGTTTTGTTTCTTTTTCTGAAATGCTAGTATGCAGCTTCTTTACATAATGTCATCCTGCTTCACTTTAAGATGTAATTGCTATATTATGAAACCTCGTAGAGAAAGTGTTGATATTAGAGATAACATCTCCACGATGATTGTCTGTAACATGGATACAGAAACAGCATTCATAAAGTGGTAAGACCAGGGCAAACACCATAAACATCTGAAAATTACATTATGTTATATAATCTTACCTTTAGAAGAACTCAAGGCACCACTTCCATCTTTTGACTGCTTTCCCATTAAACTCAAATTAGATGATTATTTACTCTGCAGGGCTCTGGATCTGCTTAGTCATGCATAGCTGATCTCTCAAGTCCCCTCCACAGTGCTGGATGGATATGAAAAAAAAAAGCTCAAGGATAATGGAAAATTGATTTTTATCTCCCCATATCTGTTTAAATATGATTAACAGTGAGCTTGACACAGCACGTCAAATTAATAATGACGTGCGGTGGGAAAAGGTAATCAATAATTGACAAGATAAATATAGATAACGCTCATAATGCTCCCGACGCAGGTCACACTGATAACAAATGAAGCATTAGCATGTGAATGATAATCAGGAGTCATTAAGCAGGTGTGAATGACAATACAGTAGCACGGCGGGGGCCACGTTTTGACATCACCTCCAGCACTCTGAGGGCAGCGGGTGAAGTTAACCGAGCCCCATATCTCTCTGTTAATCTGCTCTGCAGCCTGATAGGAACCTAGAGGTCATCTGGCAGGAGCAGCGTGTTGCTCCTCCACGTTGACTTCCTCTCAAACGCAGCTCCACTGCTTCCCCTGAATCAAAAGTGAAGTGGCGGCTAATGAAAATGAATAGCACATTTGTATGTCGTTAGCGCAGAGCGAGGGCTTCGGGGTGGGGGGAGTGTTGGGCATATGAACATAGTTCAACAGTGATTACGCAGAGGTTAACGGCCGGCCTGACATAAGTGTTAGACTCCTCATATTATGTCGATTCACTGAGCTGTTGAACCATTACCACTCTCTCCCCCTCACACTCAGATAAAGGTATTTGCCCAGAGCTAGACAGATGTACTTTGCATTTATGAGAGCATACATTATGTTTGACATCAAACATTTGCTTAACAGTGCCTTGGAATCTCATTTCATTTTGGTCAGGTTGATGTTTCATCCCAGTTTTGTACCTGATACTATTTCCTGTATGATACATACATTAAAAAATACATCTGGGATTGCACAGTAGTGTGAGCAGCACAGATCTGTGCAAAGTCTCAGCCTTAACTTATCATCTGCCTGCTCAAAACTATAGGTTTTAGATGACAGGGCTCGTAAATGGGTTATCTAAAATCCAATATATATTGGAAGAGAGATCGCCGGGGAAAAGGCGCACTTGACTGTATCATCCTGATCCATAACTTTCCCTCCAACCAGGGGCCCATTTATTGTCGATTCCATCCGAAAGATGGGTCTGTCAGTTGGGTGGGAGTTTCGCTGCTGTTTATTTTCAAATCAATACTCAATTACTATAAGGAAGATCCACTCCCTTGCCCATTTTCAAGATGAAATTATGGACTGCAGCAATAACACTTAGTCAAGGCGAAAACTGGTGTCATTAGCTCACAACTGGGCAGGATAAGTACACCAGGATTTTATAACAGCTGGATTTTCAACCCCCCTTCCTCCTTTTACCCTTTTAGCTTCTAATTAATCACCATGAAAAAGACCCTTCACGACATGACGGATGACCAGAGAAAACAATTTTCACCCTAAGAGCCTTTTAATTTTAAACTCTGAGTGCTCATTGACTGCAACTCCCAACAACCCATCAATGCTAGTTTTTAATGCACTTCCTCTTTTGTTATTGAGAAGAATGGAGAGGCAGCGAGGCCCCAGCTCCTCTTCATAACTCATGTCATCGATTTGCTAAATGCCAGACATTTGCCATAGGAGAGAGTCCTGTCAATGGCTTTGGCAGGGTGTGTGTAAATTACTCCATTAGGGAGCATTTTTGGTTATTTATAGTTGAGAGAAATAGAGGTTAGGCTGCATAAATGAGCATGGACTGTGCATTGCAAGTCAAAACAACCCTTGTTTAGTCATATGAAGGGGTCCTTTAAGTTGGAGGGGGAAAAAAGCTCCTCCAATATTGCAGCATAAAAACAGTAAAGCCATCATTCACTGTAACACATTATGACAGACAGGCTTTGCTCTTGTGAAAGTAGGCTAGACAGGTCCGAGGGCAAAATCCAGCCCTGGCCGAAACTGTGACAAGCGGTTCTGTAGTGGTTATTGTTAGCATCCACACCAGTTGGACGGGTCAGTCAAAACAGTCCTGTGACATTGCAACATGCTGGAGATGATGCTGTCTTTTGTAGGATGCAAGCACAAAAACAAAAGTTTAGCAACAACAGCCCCAGACATAAACAGGTCATAACTGTCTTCAGTTGGCTCTTAAAGCCCCGAGCTGAATCAAATCATGACAGAGGTACAGGAAACAGATTATCAGGGGGTAGAATGCATCATATATTGTATGCATATTATTAGTTTTGGTCATGGATGATAGAGTCTGTGCTGCTTCAGCTCAACATATCCTGCATTTTCCACCCTTCCAAAGCTCTTACAAATTACCATCACAAAAATAAAAGCACCTTCTCTGCTAACACTGCTGTGATTGAAGAGCTAATCTTGAAGGTTTTATACATGAAGACCAGTTTACCTGCCTCACAGAGTCGTACTCAGCCTCTGAAAACAGTTAATGGTTTAATATATTTAATAACAGAAATAACCTAGGTGAGCCCATCCTCTCAGCTCAGAGTGAGACCTAAAACTTTTAAAAGACAACGGGAAGTGTGCCATTTTAAAATGAATAATGGGTTGAATGAAAGATTAAATTGCATTGTGGGAGATTATGGGTATGATTTTGGAGCTTCACTTCCGTATCTGAGTGTTTTGATTGTGATCACTTTTTCAAACATGTCTGCAGTGATTTCTCTGACTTCATGAAAGTTCATCACGACATCTAGATTTGGTTTGTTTCAGGACTGGTTAGGGACAGATTCTGGTTTGGGTTTGAAATACTTACAAAATGAAAGGGAAATGACAAAACATTGATAAATTTGTGAAATAGATGAATAAATCTGTTCTAGAAAGATTGTGGTTTGGATACAATAGGTACTTCTGGTTTCTTGAAGCCATAAGGAACATGTAAAAAATAGAAATAGGTTTGGTTCCATCCAGGCTCAGATATGGAGCATACTGACACAGTATGGTAATAATTAGTGCTATGGTTTGAGAAACTGTGTCTCTGATTCTATACAAAGGTGAGAATGAAGCTGGACATGCCTCGCTGTATAAACATACCTGCTTACACCCAGGCTTCCTGACACAGAGAGGAACACAACACATGTGACCTGCACTGTGCTACAACCAGCAATAAAGGCTCTTTTAGAACAGACATGACTGAATAATAATAAAGCTCAGTAATTATTCAAAAATCCTGTAGCTGTGCATGGAATAATACTGAATAAATACTGTAATACATAGCATTACAGAAAACACCCCTGTTGCATGAGCAGCTATAGCCACAATCAGCAGGTTATTGTCTGTGCTTTCCTCTCTAATCATGACATTGTAGGCTGTAGGTCTCCTTTGCATGTGGAAAAATAATTCAGCATCAAATCTGCCTTTAAAATATGTTTTCTTCTAGAAAAGGTTTCCTGCTTTAAGTGATTGCTGATGAAGCTGCATTCAAGTTGCTGCACTGGTGTCAAGACCTGTGCGTCTTTAAGGTGAATTCTTATAGACCTCACTATTTGCTTCTGCTTTGTTTTCAATCACAGAAAAATTACATGGTACAAGATAAACCAATAGTGAGCTCCACAGGAAGAGTAGGGGTTCGATATCAGATCCTCAGGAGACACACTAGATGATTTTCTATGTATTTTTACGTACTTTTTATAACTTGACTTTTTAAATGATTGTTACTGTTTTAATTAATGAAACCATGCAGGGTTTCCATTTCAGATTTGAATTTGATGTTGAAACGTATTAATTTTTAACCATCACTGGTTTTTGTTGCGTTGTTTTCTGTTGTGTTATTTTTAGCGGGTCTTGTTTCTTTGCCACCGTGTGTTTTGCACATGGATATGGGAAAAGTAATATTCTCATATCACACAAACTCTTTTACTCATTCAATCTGCCAAAGTAGAGCCAGCGTGTTGGGACTGCGTTTAACAGAGTAAAAGCTAAATGGAGAGTGACAAAGTGCCCCTGAGGGGTAGTGATATTTTTTGCCTTGACTCTTCTATGACACCTTGATAAGGCAATTACAGAGTAATTACCTTAACAAGTGGCATTAGAGAAAATTATCCTCATTTTTCTGCTAAAATAACACCAAATCAGTAGTGAGTGAATTTCAGAATCTCTAATCAGCATCTCATTAAGTGCTGCAACTGCCTGATTTAGGCAGCCTTCAATGACAAATGCAATTAGTCCAACAAAACAACAAAAATGTGACAACATTGTGCCAAACAAGGCAGATAAATCTGTCGCATCCTTCAGAGATTTCACATGTTTATTTAATTCATAAGGGCTAATTGTATTTAGAGAGTTTCTGTGCACGATTCCAGCAACTCCTGAGGTGCTCTCCATGGCCTGAGTAAAACTAAAGGTTCAAAGTCAATAGGAGCCACGCTGGGAGTGAGTCTCAGAGAGTCGCTCTTCTTTCAGCAAATGGAACAGATAAGCAGAAACATTTTCTTCCTCTCCTCTCCTGAGTTAGCCGGTGCAGCAAGGTCATGTGAATGTGATCAGCCACTGTGTCTAAGCGTATTATCAGGTGAAATCTGTGGAGTGACGTGAGTGAACCGGGCCAGTCAGCTGTCTGGAAAAATCATTACACAGAGCCGGACATTTTGGATAACTCTGTCGGCCACTTGGGATGTGGCATGGATCACTCCGTGACCAAAACGCCCTTGAATGAAACACTTCCTCATCACACCGGTCAGAAGCCTAATCAAGAGTCAACTATTCTTAGGAGAACAGGCGGAGGAGAGCTTATGACTTTCAGGCAGCACGCTGTACTGTATACTCAACAGCATCTTCTGTTCAGTGTTCACTCTATTCTTCCTGTGATCTGTGTCAAAACATATTTACAACACATTAAATCATATTTAATTAACAAAAAAGTGGTTAACTTACATGAGCATAATCAAGTGTGGTGAACATTTATACTGAAAACCTCATGAAACAGTTAAATGAAATGACAAGGAACCAGTTCTCCAACCTTAACAATGTGGTTGTTAAGGTCGTTTTTTTCAACCCTGATACGACCCACAGGATTGTCCCCTGAAATCTGGCCCCCACAGTAACAGCAGTACCGGACACGCACACTGTACGGACAGCTTTGTCACCATGGTTACTGTAATACTACAACAGTGGCTTGGTTACGTTGAGCCACTAAATCTACTTTGTTAGGTTTAGGAAAAGATGGTGATTTGGTATTTTCTTATCATTGGACGATCTTTGTTGCATTAGTTACAATATTAAGTGGTTAACAGTCATGGATAATAGAAACAACATAAACTGCTACATTCACATGGGAATCAAACACAACTTTCCTGTGTCAGAGTCTTCTGTTTTGTCGATCCATCAATCTCAACCTCCTGACATGAACTTAGTCGCACAATAAACTACGTCACTGCACTTTTCCTTCGCTCCTGTCATCATCACTACGACCACTAGATGTTGCCTAGGAACAAAACCTAAGTATGTGGCCATAATAACCTGCTGACAGACGACCTGTGGGCTCGGTTTTCACAGGACATAATTGTCCCTGAGCGATTCTCTTTACACTACACACTGTTGTTTAAGCCATTGGTGATACAAAAATGCATTGTTGCAGCTTTAAACTTGTATGAACAGGTTTTTTACCCACTTGGGGGCAGCACAAACAAATTGTGAACACAACCGTGATATTTTTCACTGACATATTTTCACCTTCACCTAAAGAGAAACATTAGCATTCATTTGATAGTGTTCTGTCTCTTTGGTGGATGAATACACCACTGTGTTCACTGGCTAGTCCCGAGCTGTGCCTGCTGTTGGGTGCTCACATGGAAACAGTGGAGTTTTTTTTTGCTGTTGCAAAAAAACTTGGATGATGAGCGAGATCAGACTGAAGCCAAACACAGTTGTACGCCCAAAAATTCAAACACTAAAATGTTCTGTGAATCTATATTTTAGATTATATTTGACTCTCCAGCTCTGACACAGCGCTGAGACAAAGTGAGGTGGGTCTGGCTACGTAAGATGTCTGTCTCATTTCTGTTTAACTGGGTACTTTTGTGCTTAAGTGGACTTTGGTTCTCAGCACAACACAAACTACAGCCCAGTTGTGTGTTGATTCTTTTTTTCTAAGCTAACATTAGCTAGTTTTGCAGTATTGACGCTATAGGGAAGTGGAAGAGAGGCAATGGGGGAGAGGAGCAAACGTCACATCCCATGACACAGAGGATTGTGACAGATACAAATTCAGTCTTTGAAATTCTAAACAAAATGTTCAATATTTCACAAATGAATAAATGTCACTATACACCACAATTATTTGAGGAAACACCACCATAGCAATATAACAACATACTAGTTTTTTTTTCATATGGATCCTGAAAGACCAGGTGGAATCAAGGTAACAGCTGATGAGGATCCAAAAATGGACTCAAAGCACATTCAATGTAAAGTGTCATCAGCTCCCTGATGGCAGAGACACAATCTATCAGGAGTAGACAGAAAACAAATGTGCTCTGTTATTTTAGAAGTCAACTCCTTTATTTCCTTAACGTTTTAACATCACACAAAACGTTAACTTCGAATTCATAATTAGTCCCATAATCACAGCTCATTAATTATAAGCTATAATTAGTCAGAGATCAGCCTAATGATAAGACACAATTATGTCTCCAGATGCATTGTTTCTAATCAAGCCTGGATATTCAAACACAGCCCTGTGAGTGTCAGATGTAAACTGTCTGTCATCATGAAGCAACTTGCTGCGTTTCCGACCCAGTTCAAACACATTTCACTCTGAATGCCCATGTGCACGACGCATGTCCGTCTGGGTGCGGGTGTGTGTGCACGTTAAGTGTGATGAGGTATAGTTATTACCATACATAAACTGGACGTTTGAAGTAAAATAGCATTTAATGACTTATTTGAAGTATTTGAATTGCAAAGGGAATGAAACATCCCTTTGAAGGAGGAAATGCCATATTCCAATCAAACATTTCACTGTTGCGAAGGTTAATGAATGCCATTAGCCCAGCGCCAATAAATTCAGACTTCTCCTTTCACGAGATGCATAAATTAGATAAAGGCCCAGAATCCAAAGCTTCATACAGGGGGAGAGGGAATGTATGACAGCAACACAATTACATGCCTGTGGAAGGAACAGCGGTTAAATGGAGGCAATTTGACGAGCCTGAACAACTGGAAGTTAGAATTTTCCATCAACTTTTCCTTGTTTGCTCAGGCACATTTCCCTGCTCACAAGCTCATATATCAATGAGCATTTTTCTTTTTGTGTGTTAAAATATTTATCAGCTAAAATTTGGATTCATTAACATATATTTACAAAATTCATCCTAATTGTAGCTCATCTAGATGCACATTAGTAAGATTCATTACCAAACAGAATAATGCCACACCAAAATGTTAACCAGTTCCACCAACTGGCTTGTTGCATGACTGAATGGGTGACAATATTTATTCTTAGAGATATTACAATAATTATCAACCAATTTAAGTTTCCTCTGAGATGCTAATTAGTTGTTCATTTGGTTGTATCCTGTTGGCTAATGGCTCATCACTTCTAAAACTGTCCCGCTCGGCACTAATAAGGTCTGACGTAGGCATTTTCTATACTTCATTACTTCTTTCAAATGATCATTGGCCTCCCTAATTAGATGATCGTTGAGTTATAGCCCCACTGTAGTCCACGACCTTGAAAAGAAGTTGAGATCTGACAGATGATGCCTCAGGCCTGTGAGCTAATGGCTGAGACGTAATGACACCTTGTTTTTGGTAGGTGTTACTGTGTGTTGGTCACTTTGAGGAAGTTTGACTAACTGCACAGAATCACATTTGAGCCACTGATTTAAATGATGTACATGTGGTTTCAGTCAGAGGACCTGTTCTCCCTGCAGTTTACTTCAAATCACAGGGGTAAAGCAGGAGAGATGAAGGAGGGGGCTGGGCTAATGTCGACTTCATGCACAGTGAGGTGGGATATTAAAAACCTCCTGACTTCTGCAGTTCGAACAGTATTATTCAGAATTCACTTCCACATGCAGTGGATTGATGAAATAAATGATAAAAAGTTAACTTGTCTCCATGATGCTTTAAATTCCTATAAACTCCTGTTGACAAATACTTAGTTTTGGTTAAAGTTGAGACAGTGTCAAGAAAATTGTGTGTGAGATGTATCAGGCTACAGACGACTCACCTGCACTGCTCAGAAAAAGCACCTTACAAGATGAGGAACTATTTTCAATAATTGTTTAATTTTTCAGAAATCCTTTCAAAACTTTTGACCTCACCTTGTCATGCAGTGGGGACATGTATGATGTATAGTTAAAGGTCCCATACAGTTTAAAGGTAGATGTCCATGTCTTCTTTGATCATAAATCAAGTCTATTAATACAGTGAAAGTATCAAAGTGCTCAGTCCACAGAGAAATACACACAGCCAGTAAAGCAGCCACCAGGAATGATTGTAAATTTGTGATGTCATAACTATACAGTCACTGCTGTCAGCCCAGCCCACCTGGATCCACCATTTAATATTGCATTTGATTCCTTTTCTGTTTACCTGAAATCAGCATTGACCCACACACTGCTATTCATGTAGAGGTCATATCCTGTACATAATATAATTGAACCTCAGACAAGTCTGTGATTTTGAACTCTTTAATTAAAGTTGGCTTGACATTTCAGACACTGACATTGCCAACTGACCACATCACTTCATCAAATGAGACTGAGCCATGCTAAAGGCTCTGTGAGGCTGAGTGGTGCTTTGAGCTAAATGCTAATATCATCATTCTAATATGTGCACAGTGACAATGTTGACATGCTGATGTGCTTTTGTGCTGAACACAAAGTGGAGTGGAGGCAGATGGTGGGCAGCATATAGGAAACTCAGAATTCAGAACAACCAGGGCATTAGGAGAGTTTGGTTCTTGTTAACCGGACACTGATGCAGCTCCATCACAGAGGCAATGCTATATCACTCTTGATGTACACCACATCACTCCAGTGAGAAAAATCCCCTGAGATGGGTCTTTTTTCAGTGCTAACATGTGAAATATTGCTTTGCTGGGTGTTCACTCAGGCGAGCAAAAATCATTGCCTCTCTCCAGGTAAGGTTGACAGATGGCCATCCACACTGTGAGAAAAACAAAGGCTTGGATGGCAGAGTGAACAACCAGGTCGGCCCATGTTTTATCCCCCCTCACTTTGTAAAACGACCTCCAAGGTTAACCCCAACTGGCTTTCTTTTATTTAAGAGGAAAAGTACAAAGAAAGCAGGTTGGGTGGACATTCTTTTAGCCTTTTCAGAATTTCTTTCCTGTGGTTAAAAAATGGTTTTGAACTTTTCTTGCATCTTTTGATTTGAAATCCCATGAATACCTGGCGGGATATCTCTGACATATTCTTACACTTAATCAACACGCTTAGAAATGAACAACTTCAAAGTGAAATGCAATTTGCATGTGTTTGCTTGTGCAGAATAATCAAATCATGTGGTATTAGGCCACGCATCAAGCTCTGGAGACAGTGGTTTTGTTCAGCTGGAGGTAATTGAGCCCCTCTGCCATCTTTTTTAGAACGGTGCCTGACATAACCACCGGTTGTCGGCAATCTGACGAGTATCAGATGAATAATTTTAATGTTAATTACATAGAAGGAGAGATACAGTGGAAAATCCTTTTATGATGGGCAATGAAGGAAGTTAAAGATGTTGTTAAATGCGGTAGCCCGAGATATTTTTAAAAAAGCGAGGACATGGGAGAGGGAATGGTTGTTATATTTTCAGCGATGCAGGCCAGGGTTAAACTTAACTTTCTTTTCATTTAGTTAAGTTTGAGGCTTGGATAGTTTACAAACTAACTTTCTGTGTGGAGTTTGCATGTCCTCCCTGCGTGGGCTGTGTGAATGGTTGTCTGTGTCTATGTGTCAGCCCTGTGCTTGACCTGTGAGCTGCTGTTTATTACCATAGGACAAAGAGTACATCAGTGCTCATTCTTTAAAGCAGAACCCATGAGAGTAAAATGAGACATGACTGGGAGAACATAGGTCAAATTAAGTGGAAGAAAAAGCTTTTTAAAGGTAATATGTAGATGAGAGATTGTTAGTTACGTCTCACTGTTTCCTAAGCAAAAATGTAATCTTATCTAATGACAGCAATGATGCTGAGACTCTGATATTATTTTTCATGGGTATGATTTACACTTAATTTCCAGAATATACGGTATTGATTTGCTAATCTACCTGCTGTGATCTCCTCTGAACGTCTCCATAACTGCTGATGATCTCATTTTCAAACACTGTGACATGCTGAATTCTTCAAATGAAATGAAAGATTGATTTCGGAGATATGATGAAAATGTGGGGTTGATCATTGGAACATTTCTGCGCATTTTATCCTGCATTATTTATTTTCCAGGAACTCTAGTAAACAGAAATAAAGATATTATGCAAATAATAAGACACTTCTAGTTGATTTTATCTTTAAATTAAACCTGCAATATGTTGGCATCAGCAGTATGTTTCAAAATGCTCCCTAAATGCACAGGTTGTCTTTGATCATCTGGCCTGTGGTCTCTGCTTTGTTCCTTTAAAGGTCCCACACTTTATCTGTGGTTTATCTGAAGTGTTGATCTCCATAAGAAGAAATTGATTGTGGTTTTAAGGGCCAAAAACCATTTTAGTGTAATTTTACATCTCCTCTCTCAGGCTTGTCTCTGGAGCGCTAGTAAAAACAATGAGCCAATCACAAAAGAGGATCTGAGCCTCTCTTCTGATTGGCTGACTGTTTTCTAATGCAGTGTACTCCAATCCATCATGTCTCTAAGTGGTTGGACTAGGGGCAGTGTCTGCTTAGTTATGACATCACAAAGTTATAGTCCTTGCTTTAATCAAAAAGATATGGAAATCTCACATTATACAATATGGGACCTTTAATCCGACTGGAGATCTATTATTCAAATCTAACAAATCCATGATTTATATTTTAATTACATTAACTGAAAAGCCCCAGTCTGTGATTGGTACACGATGACATTTCCATCACAAATCCATAGTCCGTATTCCAGTTGAGGTCAACACAGCAGAGTGGATGTGTTATGTATTGATCCATGAACCGTGGGCTGGGTGATTCAGAGTAAATAGTTGCATACTGGGTACTGCCTTACAAAAACAAGTCATGTGTCATTCAGTTATACCGCAGAAGAATATTTCTTGAACATTCAGAACTTTAATATTAAAGTTATCATTGTTGAAGTAGGTAAAATACTGAGTGGAGCAGCTTTAAATTTGTCCATTTTCTTAAGAAGTTTTGTGTGTGCCTGTATATAAGTCAGTGTTGTATCTTAGAGTATGTTCCTTCCCCTTAGTCCAGCAGCAGCCATCTATCAGCAAGAGATGGATGCCAAAGGCAGGTGGCTGACTTTAAGATGACCAACCCTGGCTTGGCAGTGATGGAGATGCTCCGATGCTTTGATGCGTCGGCTCGCAATATGGTGTCAGCACAATGGACTGGATGGCTGTAAATGGCGGTGTCAAGCTGTAAGTCTGCATATAGACAGGGTCACTTCACCTGGTTACTGAGGGCGAGAAGCTGTTCAGTCAACCCTGAAAGCATGTGTGCAGGATGATTCGATCTGCTGAGGCTGCACAGAGGAGGAAAACCCATCACATGGAGGAAGTATTCACTCAGGAGGCAGGATAGTTGAAACTTGGAGATCGAGGTGCTTGAAAGTCGTTCAGGATTAAAAATAACATTGCAGGCTGCTGCAGCACAGAGGTATCATGTCATGCTGAGCGCTCACATTCACTGTTAACCTCCTATGTTTCTTTTATTCTTGCCACTCTGCTTCAGTGTCCATCACTCTCAGCAGTTCTTCTGGGTGGTCATAACTCATGCAGAGTTTTGTCATAGAGAACGCCCCCTGTCCTGGGATCAACTCCATGTTATCCCCCTCAGCATTGATTAGCACTGTGTTGCACTGACATGGACAGAGACAGATAGAGTCTCCTGGATCTGTCTGCCTGATAATATCCACTGCCAGAAGAGGAGTGGATGTTAAACCAAACAGGCACAACGTGTTCCGACATCAGCGGCTAATGTCAGGAGAAGGCATTTCGACAATGAGAAAATGAGGAGGTGACCCAGCGAGGCCACAATGCATATTGCTTTGACCCTCCCACTTGGCCCCGCCATTGTTTTTCAATTAATCGCAGCCACTTTACAGCGAACGACACTGACAGATGGCAAGGTCTTTGTCGGGGTTCATGGGGGTACGAGGCAGATAGTGCTTACTGGTGGGGAAAAGTGAATTTTGGGGCCAAATGATACACGCCCCCGAGCAGAGCCACTGAGGCAGATTTCTAAGTGCTGATCTATTCAAAGTGCAAGGAACCAGGAAATAAGGTGGAGGTGTCTCCACCGGTCTAGAGGATATTACACCACTGTGTCAAGGGAGAGTTTTGTATGATGAAGAGATGTAATTTAAGTGTCATCATAATTAGTCAGTGTTTAAAACTTTTAGTAAAGCATAAAGGGCTTTGTCAGAGTGTCACAATGTCTACACTGCTAACATTTCAGGATTTAAAGTGCTTATATTGATGTTCACAAGAAAATAATATACAGTTTTAGATATCATTAGAATCACTCTCAACAAATAAGACTGAATAATATGATGCTGCCACCAGGAAATCTGCAGTACTGCCTCCCAGCTCATAACTCCTCAGTCAAACAGTGCCCACCCACAACCCTTAATCTCGTACTGTTCATCAAGCTGTTGTGAAAACAAGTTGTTTAGGCTTATGAATATAAAATATCAGCAAGTCTATTTATTGATTTTTTTTATCCCTGGCAACAAACCAAGTCTGGTGTTTCACTTCAGTACAAAAGTCTTGGTAACGTTGAAATTCTGGTAATTTGTGTTTTTAAGTTGTTGCACCATTTCTAAACTTCCACCCAATACATGAGATAATCAAATGAACTCAGTGTGAATCTGATCTGATCTGATGAGTGACTAGACTGATGTGACTGGACAGTGTGATGCAAAGCTGAAGCTGCTCTAAGAGTGATAAATAAACACAGGAAAATCTCCTTCAATCTAAATCAATTTCAATTCTCACAGTTATCTAAAGAGAAATAATCAGTTTCAGACTCAAAAAGGATTTCAGCTGGCTGCCTTATATTTTGGATTTTATAGTGTTTAACCAAAGACCTACATTCCCCTTCCCTTGTTGTTTTTAACCATTTTTCAAGATTTGGAGAGGTGAAATTTTCTTGCAAGAGAAAAAGAAATGATTTGAGAAAAGAAAACAAAAAGAAAACAATTGCTTGTTCTCAATTCATCTGAATTTTACAGTCATTAAGGAACATAAACCAGAATGGAGAATTTTATCAATAAGCATCAATTTGTATCATACATCATCTTATGTCACTTGTGCACTACTGCTTGATCATAGTGAACATTTTTTATTGATTTTCAGCTCAAGGTTTTGGCTGGTTTGGTGTCATCTACAGGCTCTAAGCAGGTAACGTTTTCAGTAAAAACCACCTCTGCACCACCAAGTTAGCAACCAGCAGCTGAGCATTTGGTGGCTACGTCAGGAGCCGGTGAAGACCAAAAACAGAGATATTTTACTGATGATTAATAATTGTTGGCTGTGTGCGCAGGAAATTGTTTGCTAAAGTTACAGCTAATACAAGTGTAATTATCAAATGTGTGACAACAAAGTTTAATCTACTGATTAATAATTGAACTATTTACAAAAAGTGAAAGTTCAGGGGCCAGTGTTGTGTTCACTGTTGCCTCCAAGTGGCCAGAAAATTGTTACTGCAGGCTGAAGGGTTGAATGACGTGCAGAGACGGAGTGTATGTCTGGACACCAGGCCCCAGTGCTGTTGAGGGCCGGTCCACGCCGATCCCTCTCCTTTATGGCCCACTAAAGCAGTGGCAGATGTGCTGTTAAGTAGCTCTCAACGATTGTTAGTAGAGCCCTAACTTCTCCCTGGTGCTGAGCTATTGATTTTGCATTAGATAAACATGAATCTTGTAAATAAGAGGTGAGCGTGGATCCATTGACCCTCCCCATTGTACTCTGAGAGAGAAAGAGAGAGAGAGAGAAAGAGCTTTAAACATTAGCCGACACAATGAACGGAGCTTCATTTGAAGCATAATTATCTTTCCCACTGAAGTGCAGTGAGGGGACAAATGGGAGCGCCAGAGGTGACATAGATTCTCTATTGGTGGACTACAAAGGTCAAACCTCCCAACTAAAAGACTAGTGAGGGAAAAAATAAAGAGTTATGATGACTAACAAACACAATTTAGGCTGAAATCAAAGTTGCTGCGGGGTGGAAATATTGATGAATGCTTGTGGCAAAGAAAAAGGCTGGGGCCAGAATATTTTAGAGCGTTCTCTCTCTCTGAGGGGCCTTTACAGTTCATGTAACAGAAAACAGCACTGTATATGAAGATTTTCAATGCATGGCAGAAGAGCTGTGTGTGCTGTTTGCGATCGTCTCGAAGCAGACAATAGAGGATAGAGAATAGGCCCACAGGACTTTGTTGTATAAATTATAAATCAATGTCTTTCAGGGCAGAGACTCTCACCAGAATGTCGATATATGCTGGTGGAAGAAGTTATGGTCCTGATCCGATCCAATAATTTAAATCTACTGTATGTGATATGGACATAAAACAATAGCCTGGTGCTATGACTCTTGGCTTACTACCACAGATTTTCATCAGGGCTTTAATGACACCAATAATGTTCTGAACACTGCCAGGACAGAAATTCATTTCAGAGAAAAGAGGAGGGGGAAAAAGCCCTGATGGTGTTTCATCCATCTGTTGAAGCAGCTTTTTTCTGTAGTGAGGAATTTATGAAAAAGTCTCTAACAAGTCTGATTTATGTTTATAGGCTTCTAAACAGACAGGTAGTCAGTGGAGCTCAGGGAGCGCTAAACAGAAGTACATAAAAACAATGGAGAAGGGATTGGATCAGCTCAGCTGAAACACATTTGTCCTCAGGGAAAAAGCCTCTTCAGCAGCAAAAAGAACAGCAGCAGGCGCAGACAGTATATCTGGGAAATGGAATCCTTTGACCGTTTATTAATCAATAAACACATTGGGTTGCATCAAAGCGTGACACATTTTGGTCTGTTCTTTAATGTCACTGATTAATTTTACCAGGGCCCTTCGGAGCTGTGGGGCTGACAGCAGACAAACTGTGTGCAAGCCTGTGTGGTTGAATCTGATGCCGTAAATACTGAGGAACAAGCATCAGAATGGGCCTCACATTATTTGTGTTTAGATCACATTCCTCATTATAAAATACAGCTATAATTTGAATTCAAGATGCGTGAGACAGCCACAGTGGTTCAGTGCTTTCCTGGATCAGTCTTTGTAGATACACAGCACAGAATAAATGCCCATATATGTTGTCTGCGTGTGCTGACATCCAAACCCCGCTATCTCCTGGATCTCTTGGTCAAGGCATGTAAGTTGGAGGCTGGATGAGATTGAAAGTGAAAGCCTTCCAGTTTTATTTAACCCTGTCTCTCTGATTCAATATGAAGCCTGCCTGTGTGCAGATGATAACTGAGAGCAAAAGGTTGACATCAATAGGACTGACTGACTGTCTCTGCTCGTGTGTGTGTGTCAGACCAGTCTGTCCACATGCATGTTTGAGGGGGTGTATGACTGTGATGACACATGAGCGCCCATGTGTGTGGCTGCATGGCCTTGTGTGTGTGTGTGTGTGTGTGTATATAAAGTGTGTGTGTTACAGTGAGACCCCAGACAGACAGGACTGCTGCAGAGCGCCTGTCTGTCAGTGAGTGATTAGTGAAACCTGCTACACTAATAATCCTCCTCTAATAGTTTTCTCAGAAGATGGCCTATTTGATTATTGGAATTCATTGGGGGCTTTAATTACATGCACCAGGCATTTCCAGGCTAATTTGTATCTCCGTCCCGTTTAGCATTTCAAAGTGGCGAATCATTCTCTGCACCTTATTAAACATCTCCAGCTCCTGACGCAATGTTCTCCGCAGTCTCAGCTGCATCAATAAACAAGTATTTTAGATAAAGACAACAAGGTAACACAATCAGATTACAGCAGCAAATACAAATTTGTCTCATTAATTTGCAACCAATGATCATTTTTAATGCTTAAATGCACAAAGTAAAAATATTTTTCCCAATACATTTGTGACAGAAATATATCAGCATGTCATATTGCAGGTATTTCCCCAAAATTGAGTTTTTATTGATCTTTTTCAGAAAATAAAGTTATGTACGGGAATCTTATATCCTCATCATAATTCATCCTCTCTGCTGAAAGGAAGTGTCCTGCCCCTTCCTGGCGCCCAGCCCATGCTGGCTTATAAAACACTTAACCATAACCTTGACGATAACGTGAAAAATCACAAATCAGTCCTCTGTCTCAGTATTTCCTATAGATCTCAGCAAAACAGCCAACTCAGCATCAGACAACCAAAACATATGATGATTCTTTAACTGAATCAAGTCAAACAAATATTTCCTTTGATGGGTAAACAGAGGGAATGGAGAGCAACCCTGATATCACATAAAACATATATATATATCTATATATAGATATAGATATAGATATATAATGCTCTCCTGCACAGCAACTGGATGAGGGATCAATGATGGAGTTAGAGCCTGATGTTAAGACTCTCACTAAATGATCACTGTTCCTCCTCTGGGTCAAGTGAAAAAAATGTCTGATCTGGCCAAGTAAAAGGGACCATTAAGTTAACAACTGTGTAAAATGCAATATACCAGTATGCAATTATTACAGTCCTAATAAGGCAGTGTGCCTAAAATGCAGAAATATGAGCATTTGAGTGTTATGTACAGAATAATATATATATTTATATTTTTAGAATTAAAATTACTTGTGCTCAATGCATACACACACACACATTTATATCTCACATTTGTAAACTTAAATTGACCTATAATCTCCTTTTTTTGTGTGTGCATTTATGTCTTGTTGACATAAATGATAATGTTTTATCACGAATTTCCTTATTTTTAGAACAAATAATTGATCAAAAAAAACCAAACAAAACAAAACAATGTTTTTTGAAAGAATTCTTTTGCCAGAATGAATACAGCCAACACACACAGCACTGAACACAATGACTGCTACAAACACCAGACAAGCAGAGTAAACCCCACAAAGCCACCAGCTTTACAACTTCACACTTTCCTAGGCTTTGTGCAGGCCTCATCTGTCAAAGAGCTAAAATTCAAGCATTTACTGACAAAGGTATACATTTTAATCCATCAGATACATTACAGCACCATTTGTCCTTGAATACCTGGTAAAATATCAGGCACGGAAACACTGTAACATCACACCAAGACCAGGCCAGTGTCACAGAGGTGATGTGTTAATGCAAAAACTTAAAAAAAAAAAAGAATTTCTTTTGTTGGTAGATGAAAGGAACTTTCAGTCAAATGAAAATCTAATAACATTCATCTCAAAGGGAGTTATTGAATTTTGATGTTCTCCCCATGAGCGCCATTTATATAACTTAATAGGAAATCAAAAGCTGTTTGACAATCCGAGGAATCAAGCAGTGCTATACCAGCTTATCGTCCTCATCTGCTCTTGAAATTTTATAAAAGTCTGCAGTTGTTTCTTCATTTCCTCTTCCTTCTGGTTTCCAATCACAGAAGCCTCCAAGGCGTACTTTTGTGATGTTTTTTTTTTTTTTTTTTGTCTTGTTTCTTAGCCTTTTTCTCTAATTGTTGAACTGCTGCTATTACAGCCATGAATTACTCCTTTTCCTCCCTCCTGGCTGTAGATGCTGAAATGATTCCTCTGCCTGCCTACACTGATAAGGTGTGGGAGCCTATCTGATGTTGCTTGCTGAGGAAAGCATGATTAGATCTAAGCTATAAAGTCACTTTAGTCTTTTCTAAAATAGCCACAAGGCAAAAAGTTCTCACGTAGAAAAATGTAATCTACAGGACAAAACGGTCAAACAATCATCTATACGTTTTTGAGTGTGTTCCATGATCTCTGGTGATATTTTTCAAGCAATATAACTTTTGTTATTTGAAAAAGATGATTGTTGATGTTGTGCATCAGACAGACAAATCACAGTAAGTATATTACTCTTAAAATGTAAGAATAGAAACAACCATATAGGATAAAAACAAATTATGTATTTATGTGTAAAGTGCACTATATATATCCTCTTCTGCTTTACTTAAGTGTCATAACATCTGTACTCACATCTTAACCTAATATCCAGTATAGTGTGAGTAGTAAATGAGTGACTATCTGATTAGTCCACCTTAATAACAGTTATCATTGTGAGACAACCACATTTTTCTGTGTTTTATCTGAGGGGTTTATATTCATAAAAAGATATATTTGTGATTTTATAAACCAAAAACCATGTCAGTGTAGTTTTACATCTCCTTCTACTCTTGCTAGTAACAACAGGTGAGTCAGCCAGTCAGAAGAGCAGCGTTGAGTTTCTTCTGATTGGGTGACTGTTTTCTCATTTTTCAAATAAAAACATAGGAGATTACAGGTATCACAACATCAGATTCAGCCCTCAGAGAAACTAAATCCTGCAAGGTTAGATAGTAGATCATAGGTGGGCTGAGCCTGGGGCAGGACTGAGAGTGGTGACTGCTTTGTGACATCACAAAGTTACAGTCGTGCTGACAGCTCAGTGTCTAAATACAGGCTGTGTGCGTTTCTCTGTGGACTGAGCACTTTAATACTTTCACAGTATCAACCTGCTTTGGAATCAAAGAAGACATGGAAATCCTAATTTGCATAAA
The DNA here is from genome assembly GCA_038496675.1 of Rachycentron canadum. NCBI lineage: Eukaryota > Metazoa > Chordata > Actinopteri > Carangiformes > Rachycentridae > Rachycentron > Rachycentron canadum. Next base: position 2,063,449 of record CM076667.1, read on the forward strand.
GTGAAACCTTTAATTTAAATTTCCCATTCATTAATATCACAAAGGTCCTAACTTACCTTAACTTAAATGGGAGCCCAGCCTGTGCACCATTAGCATGGGGATGCATGTTCATGTTAGCTCCGTCGCTCGCTCACAAACTTCCATATAAGTTTCAATCGTTCTGCTGTGATGTGCCAGGTGCATCTCATTGACTAATTAAGTCGGTGGCTATTGATTTCCAGCACCTGTGTGCAGTCTGCTGTCTTCATCGCACAACCCTGCAGTTCCCCTGCACAGCTTTCAACCAGCTTTGGCTCATGGTTGTGTCTACCCAGACACTTTACGGTTTTCGGCCGCCCGTGTTTTCCAGCAGCAGACGCTTTCCAGCTATGTGCCCAGCCCCATACTACTGACAGACAGTGTTCGCTTTGAGCCAGTTAAACATTTAGCAGTGAAAGAGTGAGACAGTTTTATCTGAGATTAGCTCAGAGTTTTAGTGAATATTGGATTCATATTCTTAAGGTGGTATCGCTGTGTTCAACAAGACAATTAAATCCAGTGGCAGGATGGCCTGGGCCTAGCTGGTTAGCACGCTGACTAAGTAGAAAAAAAGGATGTGATAGAGACAAGTTACCATTGGCGTTGCTTTTAGCCACTGTGTTACTCCTGGTGAGTAAAGGAGTGAAGACTGGTAAATAAACAGCAGTTAGTGCTAATGTTGGCTATGTAGCAATAGCAAAAGTCATAAATACCTACTTTAACTAACTAGTTAAGTTGATACAACATGGAGTCACATATGTTATCAACCACACTGTGGTTTTCCAGGGACACCACTGTCCTTTTTTAACAGGATCACTTTATTTCACTTGGCCTAAGTTCCAGCTTGTATTTCTGTGAGTGGACACAATCGTGGTCTATCTTGTGGCCATGGGGGTGCAGCAGCCAGACTTCGAGTTCTGGTTCAAGGTTAATGCCTGTTGGCTCACCTCTGGACACACACGGCCGTGATTGATGCATGCTCTGTCGCTATGCCCGAGGGATTAACACGAATAACAGCAGCGTTTACATTCAGTGACCTCTTGCATCACCTTCCCACTCCAGCATTGGATTACTGTCACAAACGTGGCCATTCATGTTCTATGTCTACCTTTATTTTCCACCAAGAATACAAATTTTCTTTTCAAAGAGCTTTGTCCATAAAAAGGACTGTTTTAAGGACAAAATCTTGCCTGTAAAAACCCAAACTTTGGGTTCACGATTACTGTTGTAAAATGTTCCCAAGAGAGTCATCCGTGTGATGCTGCATTTTTCTCACCAAATAATGCATGAAAAAAGTAAACTGGGCCCTTGGGCGGTGGACACACTGCATGTGTATTGCACCACATGAGAGTCGATCACAGGCCATCTGGTCAGACCCGGCAACAGCTCTGCCCGAGGCAAACTGTACAAGCAAGTCATTTATAAGTGTCGCAGGTGGTCCCCCGTGTCTTCAAACACTGTAATGAGTAATGAGGGTTAGTCCATTGAGGATCTGTCTTCCAGCAGAGGCTGTAAACGCAAGGGCACCAAATTCACCAGCAGGTAGGAGTTTGATAATACAATATGTATGTAACATTAACGGACACGATGACCTTCATTTGTGTGATTTATAATGTATGTCCCTACAGCCGATTTTTATGTTATTGACGATGAAAATCTAATATTAAAGTAATCATCTGAAGCTTTCCCATATAAATCACATTGTACCCCGCCAACATCACTACTTTGTTGTTGTGTCGTGACCTTTCCGACGGCCAAGGCATTTTTATGAAAAGCAGCTCATGACATGAATGTGGTGACTTCTTCATGTCCATTGTATTGACCTCCTATGCATTTGGACACATTGTCTGGTTTATACTTCTTGTTTGTCGAAGATGTCTTAAGCTACAAGATATGAGCAAATGCAAAAACAGTGTGTTATTAGAGTGTGTGGTGCCAAAACAATCCCTCTCCCCCAGACATGTGAGCTGAGATACACAAGTTCTATGTACAGCAACACATTTTAACTTCACTTCCTCTGACAGTTTATGTTTCTGATTATTGTGCACGTGGAGCTGAAGGCCTGATTTGTCAATGTTAGTTTTCTAACCTGGCATCCATGTCCACTCTGGGAGCTGCTGGAAGAAGTGGTGAGTGGATCTACTTTAGATAACTCCAGGAATTCAGACTTGAATTAAACAACATCTCCCCTATGTTGTCATAACCTCTGTGCCATTGGATATATATGATGGGGTTAAACTTTCTATACAGTCTATGTTTTGAATTGGCCCTAAAATCAGGCCTGTGCACATGACTGTGGCTTTCCCTAATGGTCTGGAGTGTTTAGATTGATTCCCCTTTGAAAATAGAGACCTTGGTGTAAAAGCAGGTGATCATAGTTTTTTTCCATCCAAAGTGTAGCAGAGCAGCTTATGGCATGTGATCATACACCAGGTCGTCAAGACTTCCCATACAGACGAGTCAGCGGAGAGCTGGAAAGACTTTTGGAACAAATGGGAGAAGAAATGCTGCTAGTGTGAGCAGGAACAACACCACGGATGAACAGATAAAGAGGGAGAGACAAGAGAAAGAGGGTTTGTGGAAACTTTGCTTTCATCAGCGGAATTTCCAAGGAGAAGAGGTGACAGTGCCACCCACACTGTTTGACTGACAGCTGATCTCTAGCAAGCTGGTGCAGACACACCAAGGCGTCTTTGGCTGCTTAGCTCCAGAGATGGAGCCAGAAAAATAGAGAAACATACGGCAGATTTTGTGGATTACTACTACTTCACTGCTACATTACCACTCTAAAATCCATTGATAGAAAGAAAACCCTGAGCACCACTGCTCCCACACAGTGCAGAAAGTTCTGCAGCATAGATCAGAGTAGAGTATATAACGGGATCATGGTGTCCTTCCCTCCTCTGCCATAGTCTCCCACTCTTCTATATCTGAGGACCTAAAGACTGCTGTCCCTGGCTAATAATTGCTGACACACCAAAGCCAACATAGCCCAGCGAGCCTTTAATAGTTTTCATTTTTCTTCCTTACAGGATGGCCTCTAAGGTGCCATCATGAATGATCAGCGCGCAGCCACCACTGCAGCCCCCTGTGCAGGCTGCAGAACGCACACACATGCACACACACTTTCTCTCCCTCTCTCTGATCCTATAGCCATCTCAGACATCTCTCAGCTCTCTGGCCATTACTCCCCTCTGTGTCTTCCTCATCTCCACACCCTACAGACAATTTATATAAAAGATTTTCCTGCCCACACCTTTCATCTCAGGTCCTATTTTCATCACAGGGCCTATTTCACAACATTAATACTCTCTCTTTTACCAAAACCATCAAAACATTAATTCATGAACTATTTCTGGGGTGTGATTTATCAGGTCCTGACTGAGAGTCTGATTTTTGCACAAATATAAAGACAGGATGGTAGCTGCTATGTTACACTGACCTAAGCTGCTTCAGCTCTTCAGTGCTGGTTACAAACTGACCATTATTTAGTCTGAAGGCTTCAAAACGTGACTAGGAATGAATAGAATGAATCACTAGAAAACTAAGAGCCCACAAGGCTGAAACAATCCATGTGAGTGGAGGTCTGTGAGGAATTGTGCGCTCTTATGTTCGGCCTTGCAAGTCATTAGCAGAGTGGTATGCATGGGTGGTGAAGTAGCAGAGCATAGAGTCTCAGCAGAGGCAGAAATGTCCCACGTCACCACTCAGTGCCCAGTGTGGAGGCGACCTGCATCGCTTCCCAGCAACTTCACCATCTGATGTTCGTCCTATTATTACTCTAACTCCTTTTTTCCCCTCGTAACTCATTAGTAACAACTACATCCACACAGAGGAGTAACCGCCACTCAAACATGAAAATTCATCCATTAAAAATGATCTAAACGTGTCAAGCAGTCCCTGAACTAAAACTCAGAACAGATCATGAAGTATTGAATTTGGAGGTTTCTTTTTCTTTTTCCATCACTAATTCAAAATCAACAGCCCCAGAAAAAGGGAAGGAAAAGGAAATTATTTTTCAATTTTGTTGTTCCTTAGCCGCCACCTGTACCAATGGCAGCCGTGGTTGAGGTCCTTAGGATAAAGAAACACATACAATGTAAAACATCGTTCAGGAATGATGAAAAAACAAACAAACAAAACAATCGTCATTGAATGTATGTTATGTTTTTTAATTCATGTTGAAATGAAGGTGCACTATGATAAGTCAAACAGATTCTGTATTAATGAACTGCGTGTGTCCTTCAGGTTTAACGAACATATTCGGCCATTACTATGTTCTTTGGTGCATCACTGCCCCCAGCTGCTGATCAGTGCTTCCCTTTAGTTTTTTCTTCTCATAATAATGGAAATAAATACTGACAGGCAACTTAGAATCCATTTTAGTAACATTTTTAAATCAAAAGGTCAGTGGGAGGAGCCCAGTAAATCGTTTTTAGCTGTGTCCAACTGTCAAGGGTTGTATTCTCTGAACAACTGAAACTGAAATGAGATGCCTGGCCTACGTATAACTTCAGCTTTGCATCATTAGCTGTGCCTGCCCTTACTGTTATCACACAACACCTTCTTTGTCGCCCAGCAATCTTGACAACACATACCTTTTGTGTGTGTGTGTGCGTGTGTGTGTGGGAGAAAGATAACCACTTGACTATTTGGTTGCCCCCTCTTGTTTTTTTAATAGTTGCACTGTTAGCACTTCAACTGAGCTGAAACCCAATTTTACATTTAGAAGTGTGATCCTTGGGCTCTCTGTCTGCTGTTTGTTGTTTGCAGCCGTAATGTTTTCATCACTGGTGCAATGAACCTTGAGATAAGTTGGGCCACCAAGGATCCACCTGTTGGAGCCTTTAAAATGTTGCTGGCTGTGACGTAATCAAATGCATCCTCTGAGTGACTGTTCCCCTGAGTTAAAACACAGTTATTGCACCAATCCTGACACAAAAATGGCTCCAACACAAGCAGAGACAAATAAAGAGCTTTGTGGCAAATCAAAAACTGGGGTTGCTCATTCTTTACATTTTCCTTACACTCAAGAGTCAAAGTATAACAAATAGTGAGATTTTTAAGATAACTGACAGCTGTTTCAGTCTGTCAAGATGAACTTTATCCACCAAAATTTGGACTTGTAATCTCTAGTGTTACCATTCAGGTTTCAAAACATCCCATCAGATGATGGTGTATGACAGCAGACACCTGTCACTACAGTCTAAACCTGTCATTTACTCAGTGTCCTCAGGTTAACCAGCTTCTGTTAAAGCCGTCAGAAATTAAAAACTAAGAAGCACAGCTCATGTGATCTCTGTCACCCTCTTGTTCAGCTTCATTGCACCTTGTTTATTTGCTTCCCTCCTCTTGTTGATGTCACGTAGCTGATCTGCATCAATCAAAAAGTTTCACATTGCAGCTTTAAACTCAAACAGTTCTACTCTAATACTTCTGACAGACTATTACTATCAATCAAACACCTCCAACTGTCAGCTGTGGGAAATGTTTAACTGTTTACGATGACAATTTGCATCTTGTTGTCACGATTGCTTTGCATCAATATCCTACCCTCCAGCCCTCCTGGAGCACAGTAGCTGACACATTCCCCCATCAGCCCCAGTTTGGCTTCTCCTTTTGGGGGCTTCCTGATCTTGTGCTGCCGCCCCTCCTGGCTCTGTCTGCACATGTGTTGGGGCTCCAGCTGTCAAATAAGGGGGATGCTGGGAGACAAACGCCAATCGTTTTTAACTTTGAATGTTGGCTTGTTTGGTTGTTTGTCGCCAGAAGGCTTCGTGTCTGGCTGAACATAACAGGATGTGGTGTAAAAAAGAATCAACACAAATGTTGCGTTCTGTGGACATTTTGGACAGAATGTGACAGACATTGCTGAGATTAAGTTGGGTATATGACATATTGTGTTACTTTCTGGTGTCAGTGCTTAAAAATAACCACAATGGCAACTCATGTAAGCCTCTATTGTCTGTCGGTGAATAACCACATGGAAATTGTGACTAAGTCGGGAACATGCTCTGTCAGGCGAGGTTGAACTAATGGGACAGGCAGTGATGCACCTACAGTAATTGCTCAGATGAAGTTTTACGTCACTCTACATTCTCACATCTCGGAGAATACTGGGGCGTTTCATGTTGGAGCACATGCACCTCCATGATTTATCACTCTGCTTAGAATTTCCTAATTTCCAATCCACAAGGGGACTTAACTGGAAGTAGCCATTTTTCCTGAGCACCGACCAGCTTCCTTTTATTTCCGCACAGGGCTAAATGGGAAGAATCTTCCAGCCCATTAAGCAGCCTCTCTGTGTCATAAAAGTTTGGTGGCAGAGTCTCTCTCTCTCTCTCTCTCCCTGCCTCCCTCTCTCTGCCTCTCCCTCAGCAGCAGTGTGGAACAGTCTGTTTGATCTGCAGGCTGCAGGTTAATAGAAATCAGCCTGCTCATCAGCAATAGTGGATTGAACTTAACCACCCACCTCCACCCTGTCAATTCAGATTTGGAAAAAACCTACTAACTCTGGCCATAGTCTCATTTTCCTCTGTCAGGTAATCAGTATTTCACTATAATCCTTTACGGAAGTAAAATTAAAATGACCTCTCCCTGGTTCCTGAGCCAGGGTGTTGGATTTTGGAAAACCCTGCCAGGTGGTGTAAACCCCAAACACCTGTAAACCATTGCAGCATTGATGCTGATATACAGATATTAGTCATTTGCAATCTCCTTAACTATAAAACTCAACATGATGCAGCAGTTTCCTTTAGATTTATAGAATAAAAAAGCCAACAGGGATCTAGAAAACATGGAATAAATAGGAATAAATGGAATAAATAGGAGCATGAGGAGATATTAAATCAGCTACACTTAACTCATTGCACAGGCCCTGTCTTTTATATTCTAGTGACTTTTAAAATACTAACAAACCACTCAAACTTTGAGGGAAAGTGCATGATAACCATGAAAAGATAACCATGAAAATGTCCAGGTCAGTCATATGTAAATTAATCTCTTTGGATTTTTCTGCCTCAGCGCCTGTGACAGTTGGGGCTGGAGGCATTATGTTGTCAGGTCATGCATCCATTCACCCCTTCTGACCATGTTATCTTAGTAAAGCCTTGAGGGAACTTTATTCTACTCAGGTAAATGACTGTGATCACACAGTATTTCCTGCAACTTGGCAGGTTGACAAAGGGATACAACTGTGAGATAGAGGTTGGTGGTTTTTCACAGAGGAGGGCCAATAAACAAATAAAGTAATCACCTGATTTTGGGTAAGACAACAGTTTAGCTCCTGTAACAGTTTATAGTAAGGTGCTTATTAGCTGGCACATATACTTCAATTTGATGGATGAGATGCAACTAACTAGTTTATTGTAAACAAAGGGAAATTCACCAAAAGTCACTAATATTCATTCCATTGATAAACTGATTAATTTCAATGTTAGCACCTGTGCTTATGTGCTTAAAATATGTATGTTATAGAAAAACAGGGGGTTTGGTTTGCTGTATTTTTAATGCATCGTGCTGCTTCTTTTGGTATCAGTAGTTAGCCTGATGGTTATATCAGCAATGGCTGTTAACTGAATTCACAATTGGTAAGAATAAAAATTATTTACTTACATTTAATTACTTCTGGAATGAGTTGGCAGTTCATTTTGTGGGACATAAAAACAGGAAGCACAGTGAAACAGATTAAATCTGCCTGCACCTCAAATTCATATTAATTAACACACATTAATGTTTCAGTTAGTGTACAGTTTAAGGTGGTATGGTATTTCCATGTTACTTACTGAAATTTAGAGGTGCGTTGGTAGAGCCAGGCTCACTTTTGATCTTGATGTTAAACAAAATGAATCTCTTCCTGGCTTTTACTTCATATTTAACATGAACACATGAGAGCAGTATCAATCTTTTCATTCAACTCAGAGAGAAAATGTAAATCAGGCTCCTAAAATGTTAAACTATTCCGTTACTTTATATTTGAAAGGATGTAACTTTTCTTATCCATATGAGATATAACACACACTTAGTTTCCAATATGAACAGACACAATGCCAAAATGTGCTAAGGACCAATAACAAAAGATGTCACTGAACCAGCGCCTGTTCTTTGCGTTTGAGGACTTTTCAGTCACCCTGTGTGACTGAATTTAGGCATCTTCCCGAGTACCATATAAGTCTTGTGAAAACACAAACCTGATGTCGCCATTTGCATGTCCTAGAATCTGATTTAGCATCACACCATGTTTTTCAGGAGGTAAAAATGCCTCACTCCCAACAGCTCTTGTTGTTTTTGGTGTCAATAAAGAAACCTCAGATCTGTGTCAAATGAGAGGGGAAAAAACTGGGACACATTGTTGGCTATAGTGTCAGTTTATCTGAGACCTGAGCAGCTTCGTCGCTTCAGGACTGGACCATCAATCACTGAGGAAACACACAGCCCAACATTATCACTCTCAAACTCACTTTAATGTGTTGGTTGATGGAGTGATGGAGTGATGGTTCAGGTTGTAGAGAAAAAGACTGAGTCTAAACCAAAGCAGGACATGAACGGCAGCACTCACCTTAACACCATTAACTGATTAATTGAAATTAATGAAGAGATGATTTTCGGTTGAGGGAGGGGGCAGGACCACTGTATGTGTGCATGATATAATCAGGTTTTGATTACAGACCCAGCAGCTGATTGAGAGACTTCAATCAGCAAACTAAATACATCTCCATAAGCAGTCAGGTGAGGGAACTTTCAATCATCATTTAATCATTAATTAATAGTGATGAGGAAAGGATGCGACTCCACAGAACACCACTTTAGATACTGGGTGAAAAACAAAGTAAGAGCTACTGTCTGCACAGCAGTGTGAATAGTGAAGAGGCTAAAAATATCCCCAGAGTTTGGAAACTGTTATTGAGAGAAGCTGGAGCAAAAAGTTGGGTTGAAGAATTTCAACTTTTTCTTTTCTTGCCCTCCTTTTCCTTTTTTGAGGTGTTTGGATTCAAGTACATCTCAGTGCTGCTGAATCAAACAGAAATGGAAAAGAACACAGGGACACGTTTGCTTAACAGTGTAAATTCACTTTGAAGGGGAGTGAGGGCTTGAGGCCACCCTGTATAGAGTGGATGGCTGTGTAGTAATCCTTGATGTCCTCTTACCTCAGATATTTTCCATATTTGTATTTATTGTCTTTTCATCTTTATCAATCAGAATCTGAAGGAAAGTTTCTTGGAAGTGACGTAACCTTCTGTAGTTGTGTCCTTCTTCACAATCACAGTAATTAAAGGTCCCATATTTTACACTTTTTCTGTGTTTTATTTTGGTGTTGACAGCCATAAAAAAAAGAACCAAAACCATCTCAGTGTTTTACATATCTCATCTCAGGCTGTTCTATGGAGCTCTAGTAACAGCAGATCAGTCAGCCAATCAGAAGGGAGGCTCTGATCCTCTGACTTATGAGTGATCGAACAACTGACTGCTGTGTTATGACATCACAAAATCCTGACGCCTGCTTCTAAGGCTCAGTTTCTGAAAACAGGCTGTGGGCATTTCTCTGTGACTGAGACCTTTGATACTTTCACTGTATTAATATAGAACCTAGACCTGCTTTATAATCAAAGAACACATGAAGGTCTACCTTCAGACTTGGGGTTTTTTTTATGGGTTTTTAATGATTAAAACCCTAAACATTTAGTTTTTGACCAGTGGTCTCAAGTTGATAGCATTTACAGGCCTGATGCAGAAAATGTGTTTTCATATACTGCATCTCAGCTGTCACAGCAGAGCTTTTATACAGCACACATTTTGAATTTTTGCTGCAGAAAAGGCACAGAATGAATGTGGGCTGGCTTCCATTTCCATGTGGCACTTTCAGGGTCCAGGTATCGTGCTCATAGACGGGCATCCAGAGCCGTACGTCATCATGTGTGCACCGGTAGGAGGTAGAAAACAAACCTGACTGATGAAGAGCTTTTAAAGGTCCCATATTTTACACTTTTCCTGTGTTTTATTTGAAGTGTTATGTGACCCTAGTAATTCTAATATACTATAATATATCACTTTCAGGGTCTGGGTATTTTATTATTCATACTTTTAGTTCATTTTGCTGATGAATCTTTTATTTTACTAGGCTATTGAATTGAACCTTTCATTCACAGGTACCCAGTGAATTTAAACATTTAGCTTTTGTCTTTTGTAAGTACAATATCAAATACATTACAAAGACGATGAAAAATTTTAATTTATTGAAGCATTTTCTTCAGTATTTCTATTGTTTAGGATTTTTTCTTCATTTGCATGCAATGTCAGCAGAACACCCATATAAGCATGAGTAAAATGAGCTTAGCCTCCCTATATATGCATTTTATACAATCAACCACATGAACACAATAGGCTCCCTGCAGTATTGACAAATGTTCTCATTGTTTTCTGGGTCAGTGTATGACACCGAAACAGATGGCTGCTTCTGAGTTGGATGGCAAATTAGGAAGAAAATTAACTCTTTATTCAAACAGAAACTGCTGGGAGCTTTGAAATGTGAATCCGGTTCGAATTAATGCCTGCAGCTGTTTAGAAAAGCTCCTAACTGGAACAGGAGTGATGGACTTTTAGAGTGACGCCTTGGAAATGACAGATAAGAATATCTTTTTGCTTGTTTGTCTCTGGGATCTAAGCAGTTAAATGTATGTGCAGATGTGCATGTGTGAGAGTGACATGTTGCAGCAGAGCAGACAGGAACACCAGGTGCTGACAACCAGAGAACTGTGATTGTTCCAGAAGCTTCTCCAACAAGGAGTCACGGCAGATGCTGGAGATGACAGAGCGGTCTGGGAGCGCAGTGACAAGACTTCAGCACACGTCAGGACCCAGCTGCAGCACACTGCACCCGACGTCATGTCTGCAAGCTGTGCTGTTCAGCACCATGGGAGCACAAATCTGTACTGATCGGCCCAGCAGCAGCCCTCAGAGAGAACTTCCTGTACTCAACGATCCCCTTCAGAAACGTTTGAAGACAAATAAAAATACCATGCCTTAAAGAATTATTTGTGTCTGTTATGGCTTTTTCACAAAAAAAGTTATGAAGGTTGCATGTTTTATAAAGGCAGCTGTCTTTTTTGACGATAAAGCAGGTTTAGGTTCCATATTAATACTGTGAAAGTATTAAGGCATTCAGTCCACAGAGAAATGCAGTCTTAAAACGAGCCGTCAGGACTTCCTCAACATTGTGACGTCACAACAACACAGTCACAACTCTCAGCCGCGTGCGAAGCCCAGCTGGACCGACCACCTAACCTTGTAGGATTTGTTTTCTCCGTGTGTTTACCTTCTCCAGAGAAAAGCCTGCGAGAGGAGATGTAAAACTGAGATGGTTTATGGTTCTTAACACCACAATTATATATCTATTCATGGATATTTTTTTACACTTCAGATTAAAGTGTAAAAAAATGGACCTTTAAATATTTCAAAATAAATTCTTACATCCCTTCTTAGCAGTCCAAAAGTGCATAATCTTTGAAGATGCAAATATTTTTTCATTAAAGACACAAGACAAAGTCCAGTTTCAGTGTTTATGTGCTGGAGGCTTCATGTTTGCAATCTTCCAGTCTTACAAAGTCCAGGTTGAACGTCCATGATTTAAACTGAGCACAGAGCAATACATCTTTATGAATATGGAAACAGCTTTCTGTTATCAAACTCTGCACACACGTCTGTTATTTACTGTTCTGTCTTATAAATTTTAAACAATAAGTAAGACCCACCATCATTTATATTATGTTCTTTTTTTTTCAAAATCTTATCCAAAATAATAATAGCAATAATAATAAGTTAATAATAATTCAAACAGAAAAGCTCTCAGGTCCGACTCAAACACTGAGTTTCATGTAAAAACAACACTACAGGATTAGGAGGAATCTGTGCCATCTGTTAGGTTTCAGTGAGGTTGTACTACTCTCTAGTGGTTATCTCACACCATGGCAGCATCTCTGAAGTCTGGGTATGAAATTAACTCAAAGCCTTTACACCTGTTTTTCTGTGCTTATTCAACAAATGATGACTTTTTGTTGATGAGATGATGATCTTCTTTAAAGTGTATTTGAGCTCTAAAATGTATTTTTCTTACCTGTGGAATTAAATTCTTTCCATTTGCTGAAAATAAAGAAGTCATCTCAAATTCATCATTGATATTTTGTGTTTTTCTTTAGCTGGTGTGAAATACCTTGAAGTCGAGACTGCATTCAGCATCAGGCGGCTCTGCCCATTATCATGTCCTAATAGCTTGCTCAATGGTGCGGCGTGTTATGTGGGTTCACCGGTCAGCCACGACACACGCCATTAGCCCGAACAAACGTTGCCTTGCAATGCTACACAAAGCATACCGTATTTGTATCACATTAGCTCTTTGATGTGGCATGGCATATTATATCAACAGCTGCAATTTATCAAACAATTTTGGCACTGATTTGCTTCACTACCAGCACCACAGCAGCAGCAGTACCACCATCACCCATCTCCAGCTCTGCTCTCCGCTCCTCCATGAGAAGCTGCAGCAGCAAATAAATTAAACATGTGTCATTGAGCATGCTAAATGGCTTGCAACACATAATCATCTAAATAATTATGAGGCTGCCATTAAAGTGAGCTAGATGGATGACACGTGAGGCGTTACGGAAAAACTGGAGGTAATGGTGCAAGATTTGATATGGGAGAAAGGGGAAGATGGAGGGGGGATAAAGAGCGAGTGCAGTTTTCTGTGTGATTCCTTTTGTCGGGCTTTTCTTCTTGCTGTTAAAAATCCCACAGTCAAAGTACTGAGGCACAATGGGGTGATTAGCCCAATCAGAAAAAGCAGTGAGGGATTGTGGGTAGGCTGTGGCACTGCTCACAGTCGTCTTTTTGTCCTCCCACATTTCATTAATCAGCAACCTGAGGCCGTGCCGAAATCAGTTGAGCAGATTGGCAGCTCGCTCATTTGTTCCCATGTGGCAATCAGAGCGGGAAAGAAATCAGTTTGCAACCTTTATGCTATTAGCTGACATTATAGACTGTCTCTTTGTGTTCTTTTGTTAGACTTTGCATCACTTTTTTCTTCTCTGTGATTTGCTGCTGAAAATGTATGTTCCTGATGCCAAATGTGACCTCTATTAACCCTCAGACAAGGTATTGTTTTGTACCTGGTGCTAACAATTCCTCTCAATTTTAATCTACCTGTTAAAAATGAAAAAGTATTGTTCATTAGAAATCAGCATTGTTAAAATCAGCCATCAAGCATCTTAAAGGCTGATATTTTATTGAGTCTCAAGTATGAAGCAGCACGTTGTCAGACATGTGACAAGCGCAATATCTGTTCACGGAGGATATTGTTACACAACATTACCTCACAGTTTCAGTCCATTGTCAATTTTACATGATCCCACTTTAATGTAGAAAACAAAAATAAACTGTAAATAGACTTTAACTCAATAGCACAAAAGCAGATGAGTGTGAGAATCACAGAAATGCTTACAGGGCTTTAATTAGACTGCTGTAGCTATATTTTATTAGCAGCGTGACTAACTCACTGGGTACAAAAGTCTACATTGTTTCAACAAAATATTGTTGCGTTCACTCAAAATTATTTATTTATATTCAAGATTCTAAATTTGCTAAACAAAATGAATTCTTTATGTTCACTTATAATGAGAGTCTTTTATCCAGAATAGCTTTATATACCATCAAGCTCTAAAATTTTTGCACTCTGTTCACCCATTGTACATGATTCAACTATTTTTGTTTGGCGATTCCAGTTTTTTTAAGTAAAGGCATTTTTATATCCAATGAACCAATCTAATCTCTTAAAGACAGCATTTACTGCAAACTTTCTTAAATAAGTAAGCTAAAAAAAAAACATCTTTAACAACTTTAACACTGGACCATAAATCCACAGAAAGGTTTTTGGCATCATAACATAAAATGAATAAATAAATCTGCTAAAACTCATTTGCCAGTGGTGTTTGTGTGTGTGTGTGTGTGTGTGTGTGTGTGTGTGTGTGTGTGTGTGTGTGTGCGCGCAAGTATACACAATTAAAATACGTGTCACTTCTTTCAACAAAGCAGATTTTCCCTCACAAGGACAGCTGTTAAATCTGTAACTGCTACGACCTAATGAAACACAGTCAGTGCTAAAGCAGCTTTATGACCACAAACAAACATTAAGCAATGAATGGTGAAGAAGTGTGGAGCAACAGAAGAGCAAGAGGTGTATTAACAAATGTGTATGATGACTCATTGGTAACGTACAGTGTTCACACTTCATAAATAAACACAGCCAAACTTGAATAAATATCTGTGTTTTTAACACATATCACATCAAGGTCATTTGCTGTTATTGTGTTATCTGTTATTGTGGATTCAATGTAAGATCTGACTGAGTCAACTTTTTTATGTCAAGTCAGAAATTGATTATTATTAATTGAATATGAAAATATGTATTCATTCACAAACAGACTTTACTGCAGTTCACTGGAAAACATTAGCATAAAGAATTACTTAAGTTTAAGTGTGCAAATTATTCACAGCCTCCAATCTCAAATGTTACTGAAAGAGATTCTGTATATAAACTAAAATGTATTTTCAGCCATAAACCACAATAATTTCTGTTCTATATGTGTGTGTGTTAAGCCGTGTCAGTTCTTTGTTTCATTAAGAAGTTTTGTGGTAGACAGCAACTCTGTGTGCGGTAACATCTGTGAGACAGCAGCTCTTCTCCTGGGATGGATGAAGATTGGGCTTCGTCCCTTGAGGACACAACATCTGTTTAAACCTTATCCCAGCAAAATGGACCAATCTGAATGACAACCTCCAGCCAATAAACAAACAATCAGTGTGAGCCTATTGCACAAACCTGCTCAAGCTGGGATGTGATTTCCCTCGGGATACAAGTAGCAACAGAGCGATGCAATAAGGGACTGGGTTTGTGGTGTAAAATTACAAGCAGGAAATGCAATTTGACAGAGAGTGAGGTGCTGTGTCTGAGACAGGTGATCACTGGGAGGTGAAATGGTGTCATAAGTGACCTCTGCTGGGAGGGAGCGATTGCACTCAGACACAGGTTTCATTAATGATTGTGTATTTCAGTTGCTGATATTTAACATATTTGTTCAATGTCGATCAGATTCGAAATAATGGAGAATCCTCTGTTTGTAAATCATTTTTTGTGTTTTATTGATTGACACCTTTGTGCAAAATTCTTCATGAAGCGTTTAATCCCCTGCATCACTGAATAGGTTTTCTAGCCATTTGTAGCCTTTATGCTAAGTTAAGGGTGCTAGCCCCAGCTACATAATTGGTGTGCAGAGCAGTGTGAGGGTGGTATCAGCCCTCTTATCTACCTCTCTGCAAGAAAATATTTCCCAAAATGTCAAAAAGAAAAAAAAAAAAAAATCCATAAAATAATGATCATCACCCTGGAACAATAAGAAATGAGTTCATCCAGACACCCATATTGGCTGAGACCAATAAATTCTGAATTCATAATGAACTGCCACATGCCTGACAACACACATTTGTGTAAATACATTTACTAATGAACACGTCAAAGAATGTTTTTTATTCTCTCTAGCACCCCAATCATCCAGCATCATAATGAGTCTGTCTGCATGTGTGCTGTTCACTGAAAACCTTCCATTTGCTGTTACAAATACCCAGTGTCTGATCGGTCGTCCATTCTGATTGGTGGGATGCAAGAGTCAGCTGGCTCAGTAAAGTTCTTTGCAGAGGAAAAGCTGTGTAGTTAACATTAGACATGGTGGACACTGTAGGTGAAAAGAAAAGGCAGAAAAGTGCAACCTGTAGTTTAACAGGAAAAAACACCTTGAGAAGCATAGAGAAAAACCTTTTCAGCAATGGCTGCTTAGCAACAAAAATGGAGACAGGATTTACCAGAAGCAGTTACACTGAGATGTAGCAGTTTAAAGGTCCCATATTTTACACTTTTCTTGTGTTTTATTTGAAGAGTTGATATCCATAAGAAGATAGATTTCTTAGTTCTTGGTTTTAAAAACCAAAAACCATTTCAATGAAACCATG
Organism: Rachycentron canadum; assembly: GCA_038496675.1. Lineage (NCBI taxonomy): Eukaryota > Metazoa > Chordata > Actinopteri > Carangiformes > Rachycentridae > Rachycentron > Rachycentron canadum. The sequence goes on from CM076667.1 coordinate 2,079,520, forward strand.
ATCTCCTCTCCCAGGCTCCTCTCTGGAGCTCTAGTGAGCTAGTTTTGCCTCGTTCCTGATTGGCTGACTGTTTTCTGAGGGCTCATAAAAATCTGAAAATCTAATCAAATCAAAATCAAATTTCAAGTAAACACTTCAAGAGTCCAAATCCTGCAAGGATAGATGTGTTGTGACATCACAAAATCCTGATGCCTGGTTTTAAGGCTCAGTTTCTGAAAACAGGCTGTAATCATTTCTCTGTGGACTGAGACCTTTGATACTTTCACTGTATTAATATAGAACCTAGACCTGATTTATAATGAAGGAAGACATGAAAAACTCACATTATATAATATGGGACCTTTAAAGTATATAGATATATATGCTGCATATGAAAGGTCTGTCTTTTTTCTTAGTCTCATGCCTGGGGAACTTTACCTGAAAGCTACCATAGCATTTCAGCTCAGATGTCAAATTAGTCTCTCAGCATACTGTTAAATCTCACTGACACCATATGAACACATTCATTTCCTTTCAGTGCAGTTTATTCAGCAATTCTCCTCACATTTAGTATCTTTCCCATTACAGGCTTCCAGGAACGAGCTAACAGAGTGTAACAGGCAGAGACAAAGACTCAGTTTCCTGTGTGAGCCAGCTCCAGAAAATACACACGTCTGTTTACTGTACAGATACCGTGAGGAAACAACACTGATGGCAAGTCGCCAGCCAGTAGTTCTCTCTCTGGTCTGTTTACACCTCTACACATGGGAGATAATACTGGTGTTTCTTGAGCTTTTCTCAGTGGTTAATCTCAGGCTTAGAAATGTGTTCTCTTAATGCTGTAATTAATGCTGACAGTGGGCCATGTTCATGTAATCTTAAATGAAATATGTTATTTCTGCAAAAATAAAAATCAAAGCATTGTACATTTGCTGCGTTTATACTATGTTCATTTATCACATGAGCTAAAAATTTCTGTCATCTGAATATTGCTTTGTTCCTGCCTCCCGATGACACACTGCATTGTGGCAGATGACATAATTTGACAGTTACAGAGCTTTCATATTATGTGAAGCAAAAAGCTGAAGGCAAAAAAATGATGAGTACAGATAAAATACAAAATGAAGAGGGTGTTTTCGAGTTTCCAGCTGGCAGCTTCATTTCTGCAGTTTCTAGCAAAGTCGTCTTCTCAGCAGCCCCGTGGAGGGAAACCGTGTGATTGCTGTAAATGCCAGAGGGGAAAGAGCCTCGCTGATGTAACGGAAGCAATTCCCTTTCCCACAAGCACAACTAAGAGTGGAGAAGCATCTGCAGATAATGGGGAGCTTATCATTTGTGATGTGGAAATTTTACATTTTCATCAATGGCAATGCAAAGATGTTATTTTAGACGCAAATATGGTAATTATGTAATGAGTCCACACTTGGCTGGGGTGGAAACGTGTGACCAAGAAAGCGTTCATTTGATTGCACGAACACAGATTATTCCATGTTTTCAGAGAGTACATCAACTTGTTGTGTCCTCATTTAAAGGTCCTATATTGTAGACAGTGAGATTACCATGTCTTTTTTAAAATTTTTAAGCAAGTCTAGATGTCACTGTGTGAGTATCAAAGTGCACATTCTATGCACAGAATTCATACAGCTTGTATCCAAAGACTGTCTTAAATTGAGCCACCTAAGTGACGTTGTGATGTCACAACGAAACAGCACAGACACAGACATCTAGCTTTATGGGACCTTTAAGTCTGACTGTTCCCAGCTCTTCAGACAAAGACAAACTGCTCATAATTACGGTATTCAAACAAAGGGATGAGTTTAAGTTTCTTGATTTTCAATGAGGATCAGACCTCAGGATGTAAAAGCTCCTCTTTTCTGAGGTTTGGTCTGAGGAAAAACCTTTGACTGTTCAATTGGTCCTTTGTCCTTTGGAACTGGTCCTTTACCACTACAGGCTCCCACAACTGCCAATAACTACTCGTACTAAGTTTAAATAAAACTTCTTGAAAAAATCAAACATACTAACACATTGAAAATTATATATTAGTATGCTTCAGTCCCAGACAAGTGTATTTTGTTTGGTTTGTGAACGCAAAATACAAATTTGTCTTTGTACTTGTACTAATTTGTAATTTGTTCTTGGTGCCACTGGATGGAGACATTGAGACAATATCCAGATTAAATATTGATGCATGACTACGTTGCATGTTTCATGTTTGTCAGAAAGGATGTTCAGCCAATTTACTCTGGAATCTGACCCACAGACCAGACCTAAGAGCATGGCTCTAACATCATTCACTGACAACAACCAGTGGCTGTTTCTTTGAACATCTCAAATTCAGGGAAAACGACAAATCCTCGCTGAGCAGCATTCCTCATCACATAGTTGTGATGATCAGGCAGTGATCATGCTAAAAAAAGTCAGTTTTCATTTTAGAAAAATGATAAAATGATGAACATGAGAATAAAACCATGGATTGGAATAAGATAAATGAAGAAGATACAGTTTGCATCAGTTGGAAACTGAACAATAACAGTCCGATGGGCAATAATAGACCTTTATATGTGTATATATACTGGTAAAACAGATGGACAAATAACTGTAGAGCATATTGCAACAAAGACAGAATTAAACAACTACAGCAACCATAAAAACAAAACAGCAACAAAAAGAGAAATAGAAAGAGATTACGTCAATCGGCTTCCCCTTTTTCAGGCTTGCCAGGCTCTGATGGAGGTTGTGTCTGAGCCGTGTCTGTTTGTTGCTTTATTTGTTGCAGGATTAGACAGAAAAAAACATCGAAATGAAATGTGGGTGTTGATGTACCAGTCTAGTTCACTTTGTCACTTTTTTCCATTTAATTCACATTGAGCTATGACCTGCTTTTAGCTGCTTCCGGCTCAGCCTGGCAGTAATGTCATCAAATAAACTTCTTTTAGGGGAATTTATCCCCCAATTACATCTCCGATAACTGAGAATCTGCCAACGAAGCTCCGCCCATATATCCGTCTCAAAAGCCCCCATTGGTTCAAAGTCAAACGAGCCATATAACTTGAGCTCTGATTGGTCCGTTCCAATGCCAATCGCTCCCCTCACAGTCTGTAAGATAATCGACGGATAGATGCGGAACAGGGGAAGGAGAGCACAGCGGGCATACGTGGGAAGAGGGGGCGGACGATCGGTGCCCTTCATCCTTTTAGCACATTTTTATACTATCGGGGGGGTCTGCTGTAATATTTTAACGAGCGGGACAGGGATAGCAACTGAACCGCTGTGAAAATGGCGCAGCCAGACAGCAAGAAGATCTTCTTTGAGAACCTGTCGGGAGCGGGCAAAGCCATCGCTGTGCTGACGAGCGGAGGGGATGCTCAAGGTAAACTGCCCCGACACACTCCCACAGCATCCGTGTGTCGGTGTGGACAGGCCCGCTCAGACACCCGGCCGCGGCTGCGGGATGCTGGTGTGTCCGCGAAAGGAGAGGCCAGTCCGACATTAACATTAACATTATGTTAACCAGGAACAGGAAAACAGTGACAGTGTATAAGCAGCCATTCAGGAAGCCCGCCAGTTAGCATGCTAACAGGACGCGGTCTGCTAACTCGCTAACAGCATCATCCTCTGTCACCGATTTGTCACATTTCTGTGGGCGCTCGGTGGCGGCAGCTCAATGCTGCTGCCAAGGTCGAGCTGTGTCCTGTTTTTCCCCTTTGACCGGTTGGTAATTATTACTGCATCAACAGCCGACGAGCCTAAGTTGCCTTTTAATGAACTCGGTGTGATGAAGTCGGATAAAGCGGTGACAGCCATTGGAGGCCACTGCATCGCGCCTCGTGCAGGTGACGCGCGTGTCTGTGTCAGTGACACGAGACCTGAGGTTCAGGGTGGGAGTGTGGGCCCGGCGCTGGGATGCCGGCATCCTGTGTACGTGATGAGCTGCATACATCCCCGCTGCGCCTCTCCTCGCCGGCAGTGCGTCAAGGAGGGAAACCCTGGTCATGTGTTCACAGACTCTGTCTGTTAATTTGACCGGAGTGTGTGTGTTTTTTTTTTTTTTTTTTTACACGCCTGCCACCGGGATGCACAGAGCTGTCACAGTATACAGCTTCAGTACATGTGTGGTCCACGCAGCAGCTGTAGCTCCGTCGGATTTCACAGCAGAAAATCGTCCAGTTTTACTTTGTTTCTGTAAAACTCAAGCTCTGGTATTCATTCTGAAGACAGGAGACTTTTCAATGAATTTATTTATTTCAATTTTTGATACTTTAATAACACTGATATTTTACCATTGGACAAAGGACGGCAGAATTCAAACCCATGTAACACTCTTATGAAATCTTAACTACAACACAGAAAGCTTACTTTAAAGCTCCTGGTCGGTTAGCTCATTGTTCTGAAGTCAAACAAGTTTAATCACAACACTGATCCTTTAATATCTAAAAATCCATCCAGCTTATATACCAGAAAGCAGTCAGCTGTGTGAAATGGCAAATATTGAACACTGCTCGCAACAGATGACTTTCCATTCTGGATGCAGACGTCAGTGTTTATTTGATAAATCACCTCTTGTAGTGTGTGCATCCCTGTGGACTGCCTGATAATAACCTCTCAGCACACAGCAGGAAAGCACACGTGTAACTGATAACACTGCTCTGTTCAGCCGTCCCTGTGAGTCATGGCAGTATTACAGTGAGCCTGCATGAACATTACAGCCTGAGGCCGCAACAGGTCATTTTATTATTTACACCTAGAAATGATGTGGTGACATGTCAGAGTGTCGTCCTGTGGAAAGTCAACCTGGAGATGTTGTGTTCAGCTCACAATCTTAACTTCATTCAACACAAAGCAGCACTGCAGTTCTCCTTGGCTCTGGAGAAAAGAATCGATCTGTAGTGGGTGGTTTATGGATGAAGATTCACTGTCAGTGCACACATGAACATATACATACAAAGAAAAAGAAAAAAATACAGTGTTGGCCCCAGAGCAAACCAATGAGGCTGTGGCATGCATGACAGGAGCTGAACGTCAGTGTCAGAGGGCTTTGTGTAGCCTTGGCTTGGTCCTTTCACCCACTCTGCACGAGAAAGTGTCAGTCATGCAGAATGAGATGGCCAAACTTGGTGGTTGTCTGCTCTGACAAGGACTAAACCTCCACAAGAGAGATCGAGGACACACGTCTTTAAAAACATTTGAATTTAGCCTCTGTCTCGCTCACATTCAGGTTCAGTTTCCCCTGTCTCTCCTGAATGTGTTTTTAATGGGGCTGTTTATTGGAACATAGTTATGTAACGGAGCAATGGATCATGGGCCGTATGGTGAATAGCTGACCTCTCTCTCCTGGTTCTCTAATTTTCCATGTACATGAAAATAGATTTAGACACATTTCTTTAACTTCTCAGTTAACTGTGAAGTTTTCAACATCTGATTCAGATCACTCTCTTTCTTTTTAGCTGTCTTTCCTGCTGCCCCGATAGTTGAAACTTGTGTTGCTTGGTAACAGTGGGACTTGGCTGCCATCAGAACTTTAGCTTTCACCAGTTTACACAGAGAAAGGAAGCCCAGTCCTTTCTTCTTTTGTTTATAACTATCTCAATCAGCCAAGTTTCTTTTTGCCTGTTGTGAATAAAGCGTAATCTGTTCTTCTCACTGTCGGCGTTAAAACTAACCTGCCATTGGCATTCAAGTCACACAGTACAGTGTTATTGGTTACTGAGTTCACTTGGACTAACCACAGAAGAAGTGAGAGACTGTAAGAGGAGCTGAAGATATTCTGACCAAACATGGCTTTGTGCTGTGGTCAGAAAAAAACTGTCCCAAACCACAGATAGACAGAATAAACCTCCAAACCCTTTGTTTCTTTACACACTACCACACGTTGTCTTATATTCAAGACACATAAATACTTAGTGAGAGGGGGTTCAAGATTTAGCTGCAGTCCTTTGTGGCAGAGTTGAAATAAATATCCATGCAGCTGAAACTCTGGAACAGCCGTGGAAATCAGGATTTTACAATGATTTGCTTTAGCTGAAGGCCGTGCCTTTTCTCTCTGCAGCTACAGCTTAGTTTACCCTGCTCATCACAGCCTTGTTGTGTTTCACAAAGGTCACTTTATGGTTAACATTTCATGTCTTTAATTCTCTCTCTTTCAGGGATGAATGCTGCTGTACGTGCTGTGGTTCGGATGGGCTTATATGTGGGTGCAAAAGTTTATTTCATACATGAGGTGAGCCCATATTTTGTGATGATCATTATTAAAGGTCCCATATTCTATAGTGTATTGGTGTTGTATTTGAAGCGTTGATATCTATAAGAGGATATATTTGTGGTTGTAAGGAACCAAAAACGTGTAGTTTTACATCTCCTCTCTCAGGCTTCTCTCTGGAGCTCTACTAACAGCAGGTCAGTCAGCCAATCAGAGGAGAAGATCTGAGCCTCTCTTCTGATATAATATAGCAGATTTCAGGTAGACACTCCAAATCCTGCACGATTGGATGGTGGGTCTGGGTGTGCGGGGCTTGGGGCATATCTGACAGTATTGGCTGCTTTGTTGTGACATCACAAAGTTCCAGAAGTCCTGACGGCTGGTTTTAAGGCTCAGTTTCTGAAAACAGGCTGTGAGCATTTCTCTGTGGACTGAGACCTTTGATACTTTCACAGGATTGATATAGAACCTGGACCTGATTTATAATCTAAGAAGTCATGGGCTTCTACCTTTAAACTATATGGGCCTTTTGGCAATATGCAGTTCATTTGCTATAGAAATAGAGCAGAAATAGAACATGAAATGAATTCACATTATCTCTCCATGTCGTACCTGTGTATAATCTGCCATTGTAAGACAATTGTTAGCATCATCTTTCAATAACATGTAGTTGTTTATTATTTTAAACACAGCAGCTATATGAGAAATTAGTTTTTTTTTAATCAACTTCAAGTCACGGATATCTGAATTGGTTATAAATAAATGCGCTTCATAACAGGACTTCCGCCCTGCTCTGCCGTTTGCACACACTAACATCCTAATGCAGCAGATGTTAGAGGAGCTTTGGCAGGGGGTGTACTGCTTGCTCATCCTGTGATACTGGTACATCTGTGTATGTGATGGTCCTGCTCACTCACTGTGTTGTTACATAACTAAGTTGAGGCTTTGGCAGATGCCTCACATTCTCATACACTCCCCTCCCACTCAGGAACCACAGTACTCTGGCTTTTCTTCTTTACACTTCTGCAGGAGGCTGTATGAACAGGCAAAACTCTAAGACATCCATATAAATTGTTTCTAAATAAATGATGTATTGATGTGTGGTCTTAAATATGTGTGTGGGTTAAATATTTATTTTATTCTGAGTGATGATGCAGTTCACATCACTGCTGCTGTTTGTTTAAAGTTGTCTTGAATGTTTGTATTTATTTTTTGTTATTTTTTAACAGGGATATCAGGGTATGGTGGATGGAGGGGAGAACATCAGGGAAGCCAGATGGGAAAGTGTCTCCAGCATGCTACAAGTGGTGAGTAATTATCTTCAGCATCAGCATCCCACACATCTAATGAAATCACTGTTTGTGTTGAGGGAGGTCATTGCTAAACATCCCAGCAGCCAGTATGTATTCATGGCTGCAGTGCTTGTCCTGAAGCGAGACACTGAACCTCATCCTGAACCAAGTAAAGAAGAGAAATGTTGTTGCCATCAGGGTGGGACTGTTATTGGCAGTGCCCGCTGCAAAGAGTTTCGCACTCACGAGGGGCGTCTGAAGGCTGCTCACAACCTGGTGCAGCACGGCATCACCAACCTGTGCGTGATCGGTGGTGATGGAAGCCTGACGGGAGCCAACCTCTTCAGGGAGGAATGGAGTGGCCTGCTGGGAGAGCTGGTGGAGAAAGGTACCAAGGAAATTACTGCATCACATGCATTTACAGCATGTGATGCAGTTAAAAACCAAACTGTGTCTTCATACCAAACAGCTGTAATACCTGACACTGACACTATTAATCGCATTAATATGGTTTCTATTTGTAGGTACAGCTGTTGATCTGAAACAATCTATAAGCCTTTTTGACTGCCGTGACTGTTGACACAAACTGTCCCTCTATATGAAAGCCTGCATCCATGTCATTATATCCTCTAAAAAGGTTCTCTGATTAAAGTGCAGTTGCTAGATATATCCTTTGGTTAAATCAGGAGATTTTATACAATATAATCTGATATGGTCAGATTAAATATTTGCACAAGTGAGAAGGTTGTGGAGTGAAAATAATCTTCAACATGTAAAAACAGGATGAAGTTAGATAGTCACTCAAAACACAAAGTTTTAATCTAAAGGGGTTTGCATTATGAACCACTGATGTTTTTTACATTACAAAGAAGTGTTTGGGTTTTCCTGACTAGTGACAACTTGTCACTGTTGTAGAAATACTGTATAAAACACAGAGGAGGCATTGGTTCAATCCCCTAAACTATAAATAAAGATGGACCCATAGGTTCTTGAAAGGAAGCTCAGCACGATCTGATCCTGTTGACATCTTGGCAGTGCCTGACTCCGCCCCTACCTCCCATCTTATCCAAAAATGGGTGTGTGTCGCTGAGAGTTCTTTGCATGCTTTGTGGCAAGCATACACTCACCCACTTGTCATTTAAAGAGGTCACGCCCTCAATTATGCAGAACCCTAAGCTTTATTATATTTGAAAGTGTGATTTACATAAAAATTCACCCTCTACAGTTGTCACGGTGGAGTCAGCTTAGAGAATTAGCTATAGAGACCAAGACAGTTTTTCTGCTTGCAGTTTTGCTGCCTGTTCTGTCCTAACCTGTTGACCTTTTCAGATTTGATCAAAGCTGATGCTGTTCAGAAGTACTCGGCCCTTCACATCGTGGGGATGGTGGGCTCCATCGATAACGACTTCTGTGGCACTGACATGACAATCGGCACTGATTCTGCTTTGCACAGAATCATTGAAGTGGTGGATGCAATCATGACTACTGCACAGAGGTGAGGTGGGGAGGGGGGCAGCAGCTAAATTATTTTGTTGTATGTGGAAATGCATAAAAAAATCTAAACAGTGCAAAGCCCATGTATCATCATTGTTGCAGCCTGAACATGGCAGGATAAACAAGGACATCTGTGGAGAATGTTTAACTCTATATCTTCAACAGATTTAAGGTTGTGTGCTAAACCTTAGAGGAAAAGGAGATAAAAAGACAAGAAGATAAAATGAAACATCTTTGCTCTCCTCTTAGCGTGTTTCCTGAGACATTTCTGGGTTTAGGAATAGAAACCATTCCTTTTTTCACAGTTATAGCATGAAGTTAAAGTTTAAATAAAAAAAATATTCAGTAAATGTTGATTATGTAAAATAGTAATGAAAGCACTGCAGTGGAATATCTGTAAAACTAAAATGGAAATCATTTTCTCTTTTTATGGTTCAGTCACCAGAGGACATTCGTGTTGGAGGTCATGGGCAGACACTGTGGGTAAGAGTGCGTTTGATAAACTTCATAGCAGATCGAAAAACATAATTCCTGAGGCAGAGACAGTGACCATTATCTCCTCTGTTTACATACACAATGTCCTGTCTGCTTGTTTTATCTTTAGCTACCTGGCCTTGGTGAGTGCCCTGGCTTGTGGGGCAGACTGGGTGTTGATCCCTGAGATGCCCCCAGAGGACGGCTGGGAGGAGAAGATGTGTCAGAAACTGTCTGCGGTAACATGATCTTTTTGATCTGCCTACAGTAAACACAATGAACCGTATCGCATCAGCCACTGTGTTATATAATGTAACAAAGCAGTTATTACCCTGTAACGTTTCTGTCTTCCTCAAAGGCCTAGATTCTGTTTTTCTTTTGTTAGAAGACTGATGTGGAGGAAAGTGTTTAGCCTCAGTTGTATGGTGTCTTACTGTGTTAATTTCCTGCTTTGGAAACATGATATTGTTCAATGATTCAGACCCGTTCCAGGGGCACGAGGCTGAACATAATCATAGTTGCAGAGGGAGCCCTTGACAGGCATGGGAAGCCTATAACCTCTAGTTTTGTGAAGGATGTAAGTACCTGAGTGTAAAGAAAGGGGAAGCCAGAAGCACGGAGACCTGTCTGATGGGAATCAGTTCACTGTGTCACAGTAACAACCAGCCCGAAAATTCTGTAGTAGTTTTCTCTTGCTATCATAATTAGAATCAGTATATTTCACAGCATGTTGATGTGAGTGGAAAAAAGACCCATCTTGCCTCAGATAAGATAATCGTGATGCTGGATGCTAAGCCCATGATAATGCAGATGACAAGCAATAAGGGCGGGCAGGATATTGCTGATTACAAGATGCAAACACAAGCTGTAATGGCATCTCGACTTTTCTGTTAGTGTTGTCGGGACACCGTGCTTCTGAAAGCCCATGTCACAGCCACAGTCTCAGTTTTTCTGTCATGTTGTTTCTCCACCACCCCTCCTTGTAGAACCGAGCAGGGATGAAAAGGCTGAATATCATAATTGTAGCCGAAGGGGCGATTGATCATAACAACAAGCCCATTACCACTGACTATATTAAGAATGTAAGTACAGAGCTTTGTGTGGCAAGTTCCAGCTTCGACTGCCTCCTGTATGACCTGTACCACTGTACTGCTGCCCTGGTGTGGCTTTGACTCTGTTGCTGTGTTTCTGGAATGCTCTATCAGACACACTCGCTAGTTTGGTAAGACGCCTTTCACCATACTACTGCTACAGCTATAAAACCCTGAGCAAAGCACCCTCACTAAACTGCACCCACAGACATTTGTACAGTCAAATGTTATCTCTTTATAACTGCTTCACACATTGTTTATTGAATATGTTTTGACACATTTGATTAACTGTGAATTTGCTCACAGGGATAATTTATCACAATATATTGTGACCTTCCACTAACTGTCCTTCATTTGTAATTTTTTTTCTACAGTACCTGAACTTTTCAGTTTAATGCAGCCCTTCTTGTCTGGGATCTTCTGGGATATTCAGTACCAGCTGACAGCTCCCCACTAACATGACTGAAAAATTAGAATGGCTTGCTTGTGCTTTGCTGTTTCCCCTTCTCTTCAGTGTTTTCAGTGTTGTGTTTGTGTTTCAATCTGTGATATGTCTGTTCATATATGTATGGATATTTGCATGTACTTCTACCTCACACTACACTGTTATTGCAGATAGGGGTGGATGATGTAGTAAAAAGATCATATGACAGTCTTTATGAGTAAAATCGCAACTCACAATCTTAATCACAATCTGCATCCTGTTTCCGCTCTTGCTTTATTGTCAGTACTTAACGTAAGTTGTGATTTTTATCCTTTCTGCAGTGGTTTGTCTGGTCGCTGCTATTCTTCACCCACAAGGCTGTGTTCAAATTGTGTCACAACCAATCACAATTTTTATTAATTCATATAGAATAGTAGTTTAGACAGCACTTGCAACAATTTATTTATGACGTGCTATATGTTAGTATTTTAATTTGAAAATTCAGTTGGATCCAGCTAGCCCTGACTTGTCCTGAAGGCAGGTCTCTTGTCCTGCAACAAACTGGTACATGTGGCACGGAGTAGAATAAGGAAGGCCATCGCCAGCTGTCATTAGTGGGTTAACAGTGGGCTGGTCAGCAGCTGTTGAACTTTTAAAATTAGATATCTGCATATTGCAGCTTTTAACGATGCAATCTGTACAATTCATCTGTTAAAGAGATCAAACTATAAGATCGTCAGATCATCCACCCCTAATTGCAATCGTAATGTTACCTTAAGCTGTGTTACTAATGTGCATGAGATGAATCAGTTTCATTTCACATTAAATATCCAGTTGTTAAATTCACAGTAGTATTTCTGATTAGAGGAAGGAAACATGCTGCCATGACCCCTGCTAAGACCTGTGCATTTTATCCTCCTAGCTTGTTGTCAAATGTCTGGGGTTCGACACACGAGTGACAATCCTGGGGCACGTGCAGAGGGGAGGGACCCCGTCTGCTTTTGACCGCATCCTGGTACGTATGACACTATATGTAGTATGGATCAATAGTGGGTATAGAGCTGCACCTACGCATTATATAGCACTTACTGTAGAAATCCTACAGTATAAAAAAAGTGGAGAGTTTTAAAACAAAGCAGATGTTGTTGCTTGCTCTTCATTTGAAGTGTTTGTCTAGTTGTCCTGACCATTTCCTGTTTAATCCTCTGCGTTGGAGGAGAAATGGCTCCAGGTTTTAGGCTAAGCACATTAACAGATTTATGGCTCAGCACGTGAAGCACTGCATCACAGACAGTGAGCAGCATGTTTACCACAAAGCAACTAAAAACCGAAGCAGAGAAAAAGATGCGTATAGTGTAGAGGTTACTCTGAGTGAAAAGTAAACAAACACATAACACGGTTAGTGTTTAGGAGAAACAAACAAGGCTCCCATAATGATGATTTTTTTTTTTTATTTTTGCAGGCCAGTCGTATGGGTGTGGAGGCTGTTCTTGCTCTGCTAGAGACCACAGCCAACACACCAGCCTGTGTTGTCTCTCTGTGCGGGAACCAATCGGTGCGCCTGCCTCTGATGGAGTGTGTACAGATGGTAGGTATTGGACTGGGCTGGATCCAGGCCAAGACTGCCACGCACACACACAAAACACACATTTACAAAAGTACAAACACTGAGGAGAGAGGAATTCTGCAAAGCACGTACCAACACAAGCACTCAAAAATGTGCAGGGCTCAGAGAGGCAGAGTCAGTGGGGACGGGTTTGAGGGGCTTAAGTAACGATGACAAACAGCACAGCCCATTGGGCCTGGAGTGCCACTAATGTTCACAAGAGAGTTGTATTGTTTGAGAGGCAGTTGTGTCTGGTCAATGATTATCCAAAGCATTTGGCAGGGTTGTCAATGACTGCCAACATGATGATGATGTAATAGCCTATCTACAGAGAAATGCACAAAGGAGCTTTGTTGTTCTTGCTTGACATAACTGGACTTTGACAGACAGAAGATGTTTTCAGATCATTTGAAGGTGTTTAAAGATGGCAGGCAGTTTTATAACCGCTCAACAGAAGGTAATATTTTAGTTGTTTTTTGGGCTGGAACAGATGATGACATGTTTACTCTTGCATTGTTTTCTCTCTGCACACCAGGGAGGCATTCAGTCCTACATGTACTGATTGTTTCACTTTGCCTACAGATATTTAATTTGAACTGATCATAAATTAAACAGCTTTTGTACAGACATGAAGTACAGTGTGTATGAACACTGAAAACACTCTTGCTTCTTTCAGACTCAAGAGGTCCAGAAGGCCATGGACGAGAAACGGTTCGAGGAGGCTGTGAAGCTTCGGGGCAGGTATGACTGATGGCCTGCTGGGGCCAATGCATCACGTCTCTCAACATCGAGACAGTTTAATGCTGCTTACTGTAGACATTAAGCTGTAGACAGGTGCTGTATTATACGCAACACTAGACTGATGTTTTTAGTCTGTGAACAAGAATCAAGAATCAGGACAAAATAATCATTATAATGCAAATAATTCAAAATGCATCATTCAATTTTTACTCTATATTGCTTTTCTTGTATCTTGACAGTAAACATGTGAGTGTCCTGTGTTTTGTTGCAGAAGTTTTGAAAACAATCTGAAGACATATAAACTGCTGGCTCATCGTAAACCAGAATCTGAACTGCCAACTGTAAGTCGCCTCATGACATCATGACATTTACTTTACTAGACACACTGAGTTGTTATTTCACACATGCAGCAGCAGTCTCTACCGTGCCTGGTGTGCAGGTTGTTTTTAGAGAGTCGGATTAACCTCCTGAGATGTTTAATTTTTTATCAGGCTGTCCCGAGGCTCTGCCTACGAACAGTGACTCAGCCACTGCAGCCGTGTTGCACTTTCTGCTATTTTCAGAGATATCCCTGTTAAAACCAAACTCACTTTCTGAGTAAAGTATTCCTGTAAATACATGAGTATGTTCCCATGAACAGGTGAATTACAGCCTGCTAGTTATACTGGCATCCATCAGATATAGCGTTTCCTGCTGTTAACTGCAAAAATAAGGTGACTTGTAATTATTGTGACCATTTCATAATAATTAAGTTTCTAATAAGCCTGTGCTGTGTTATCCACAGTATAAATTGCAGTCACTGATCTGTTCATATGTAGCTCGGTTGCTCAGTGTTGGTCTGCTGCTCAGTGATATCAGATGACATCTGGCTTCCTGCTGAGCGATGACTTATTCAGCCCTGCCAGGAGCTGCTGCAGCCTGCTGCTGCTGCTCCAAAGGAGGCAGCTCACACTGAAGATCAGTGAGGTATAGAGGCAGCATGTCTGACTCCATGCTGTGGAGCTTGCCTCAGGGTTCAGCTGCCCCATGCATCTGTGATATTGACCACTGTAGGCCCAGCATGGAGCTGCAGACCAGGAGCCTTTTATTGATTAACTCTGCAGAGCGTGAACAACTGGTCAACAACAGCAACTGCTAAAACATACCTTATTTATTTTGGTGAACTCTTTAATTCACATTTGATACATTCCATACCCTCAGAGCAACTTCAACGTGGCTGTGCTGAATGTCGGCGCCCCTGCAGCAGGTATGAATGCCGCCGTCCGTTCAGCTGTCAGGGTGGGCATCTCTGAGGGGCACAAGATGTTTGCTGTCAGTGATGGGTTTGAGGGATTCTACAAAGGACAGGTGGGTACTCTCTTGCTCATATACTGGAATGTGTGCTCTATTGCATGTCATCAGAATCCTCCATGGAAGTCATCACATTAAAGAAATTTCATGATATATTCATCAAAAATAGCTTAGTAAGAATATGATGTATATTTGTGTCATGTTTTAATCAAATCGCTGAGAATTGGCTTAGCTTGGTGGGAGTCGGACAGTGCACAATCACTGTTCGCTCCCTGACTGCAGAGTAATCAGGGAAACCCAGGGGATAATCTGTCCAGATTGATGTAAGCCAATTTCCCACACTGACTCTCCCTCCTCTGCCCTGCACAGCCAAAGCTGCTGCAGTACCACAGTATTCAGACAGAGGGCAGCAGAATATCCCGAAAAATGCTCACACTAGGGATAATTCTCGCCTTACCTGACATTGAAATATGGAGGTAGCTTTGAGTTTTGAATGACAGGAGAAAGCAGACAGTAGCAGGCGTGTATAAAACTGTAATGTGAGCTGTCATCTGAGACGGGACTATTTTCCTGTTCCGTTACTGGCAAAACTGGTTTCACACTCATCTCATTTCCCCTCATGTGACCTTCTCCCAGTGAGAAACCTTAGGTCCCCTCAGTCCTGATTTGTCTCATTGAAAGAGCAGCACTTGATAAAAGACCATTCATCATCAAAATGTCATATCACTGGTTAGTTTAACATCCTGTGTGCAACTGCAGCCTCAAATCAGACAGTGCCAACTGACCCTAAGAAGATTAGACCAGTGGGATTGATGGATTTCTGTACCTCAGTGCTTTGGGACTGTGTGTACTACTGTCCTCTGTTATATAGAAGAGAGTGTGTCCAGAAAATGAACTCGCACTGATATCCCCGCAGGACATGTCAGACAATACACAAATGTAGCAGGTTTTGAGTCTGTTAAGGTTTGTAGTAAATCGACCAAGAACAACAGAGAATGTAATGTAATGTAGAGATGTAATGTATTTTAAAAGGAGCTATTTATCAGTTTTGCTATTGCTACATTGCGTTGGCATAAACAACTGTTTACTTGCCTGTCTTTCCGAGAGCCTCAGGCATTGTTGTTTTTGCAAGTTGTCCAGTGACTTGTAATGGGAAAGTGATGAGATGGATCAGCGGATCAACTAAGCTAGCAGGTAAGCATGCTATCTTCAGAATTCAGAACAGAAGCAAAACAAAGCTCAACATTGGTGCTGCTTTCCAAAGCTGGACGCCTCTCTTGGTGAGTAAACAAATTAAGTTTGATGCTGAACTTACAAAGTTTATTCTCGACTGGTAAGTAAACAACTGCTTATGCTAAGGTTTGTGATGTAGCAATAGCAAAAATTTACATATAGCTCCTTTAACTTCAGATTTCAGCAACAACCAGACATGGATATTGGGAGACAGAGGCTGTTATTATTTAGTAAAGGCAGTATTTAAAATGAGACATTTTAGACCACATGCTGCTTTTGTGGTCCCCACAGATTAAGGAGATTAAATGGGCTGATGTTGGAGGATGGACGGGACAAGGTGGCTCTCTACTGGGAACCAAAAGGTATAGTTTTGAGCTGTTTCCTGTAAATTAAAAAGAAAACGTTACTGTATTTTATGATTAGATTAAATTAAGATTAAATGAATTACGTTTGGTGACAAACAATAATGTTGTTGCTTCCTTTGTTGTTTCTTGTCGTCAGAACACTTCCTGCAAAGCATGTTGAAAAAATTGCTGAGCAGATGAGAAAGCACAACATAAATGCACTGCTAGTTATTGGTGGATTTGAGGTATGTTAAAAACTCTTTGTCCCTATAAGCTTGTCTTACTTTACTAATAAAGCTACATTCTCATCTTTATTATCCAAAAGCTTATTAATGCTTGAGTTTTGAATTCATGTCAGTAGTGCAAATACTATATTAAGTATTTGGTAAAACTTAAGTTATTTTTTCGCTCATACAGTTTAAAAAATCCGTTAATGTTGTAACATTGCTAATTGTAATGCTGGACGTACATATCTATGTTGTAGTGTAACAGTGTAATGTTGATTCTCTCCATTGGTCTTAAATGTATGGCCAGTACATCATTATATGATTCCAGGCATTACATACCATGCACATACTCTTCCTTCAAAGTCAATTCCTGCAAAACTGGGTAGAGTAAATATGAATAACTGCAGCTGCATTGGTTCACTGTTGATTTTCAGAGAAGGTGGGATCCTTGACTTGAGGCATTCTGTATTATAGTATAGAGTATATATGTATTATTAAAAGTGAACCAACACTGTAACTGAAATATAAATAATGAATTTATTTAATTTTATTCGGAAACAGAGACCACCTGCTTTTTTCCAATCATTTCACGCATCCCCATTTAGATACCCACCAGCTTTAATTTTCCTGTGATGAATGCAAGTAAATGAGTTTCATATGTATGTACAGATGTGTGTGTTTTCAAGAGTGTGTATGGAGTGGTACCTGTCTGTTTCGCTGCTGTCCGTTGTGATAGACCTGGCTTCTCCCCTTGGCACCCTACACTTTTGTCTTTCCATTTCTTGTGGCAAGAAACACCTCTGAACCAAACCAACGTGCAGTTCCACCCCTGCAGACACTAAAGCCCTTGGCTCTGCCCTGCAGGCCTTCCTGTCACTGCTGGAATTGTTAACGGCGCGCGGGAAATATGACGAGTTCTGTGTGCCCATGGTCATGGTCCCAGCCACTGTCTCCAACAATGTGCCGGGCTCAGACCTCAGCATTGGCGCTGACACGGCTCTGAACGCCATCACTACTGTAAGTGATGGGGCTGGCTGCAGGAATAGTTGATCTCAGCAACACGCAGACACATAAAACACACGCATGCACGCAAGCAGACAGTACCAGAAATCCACAAACATGCTCACATAGCCAGCCAACCAATCACGTTTCAAGAAGGGAGAACTCGCTCACTCAGTCATTTACCAGTCAGTGTATATTCACCAGCCGATCATTGGATCATTTGGAAGACATTCTTGTGAACATGGCATATATCTGGAAAAAAAAATCACCAAAAAAAAAAGAAAATCACACAGGCAATTTCAGTCATGTCTGGACTGCGAGCCATGACTGGTAAAGGCAAAGCTGAGTGGCAGAGTAGCGTGCCTCCCTTCCCGATCAGGTAAGTAGGTGAGTCACAACATGGAGGCATGCTGTGAGGTGCACAAGTGTCGTGGCTGCCTGCCCTTCTCTGTTGCTCTGCCTGCCCTTCTCTCGGACTGCGTGTTTCTCGTTGCCCCCCCTCAACATCATTAACATCAAGATGAGTGGTTAACAGGATACAGGTTTGATGTTGGCTAGTTATCTTACGCACACTGTACAGCAACATAATGCAAACTAACAGCCTTTAGTACTGTTAATACACTTCTTTAACTAATAATGAAGCTCCTGCACTGATTTCATTCATTAACATCACACACATTTGACCTTCATTGTGCCAGGAATATATAAAACATAATACAGCACCATTGCTCTTGCTCTTTTTTTTTTTTTTTTTTTTTTTTTAAAGGTCCCATTTAGCATAAAGGTAGATATCCATGTTTGTTTTGAATAATGATTATAAATCAGGTCTAGGTTCTATGTTGATACTGTGAAAGTATCAAAGTGTGCTATCCATGGACAAATTAATATTCAAAAATATTCAATATTCAAAAACTGAACCTTACAATCCACCAGGACTACCATAACTTTATGACTATCACAACTATCTTGATCTTTATCTGAAATCTGCTATATTTTAATTACTCATAAAACATTCAGCCAATTCAACCAAAGAGACTCTGAGCCTCTCTTCAATAGTGTATAATATGGGACCTTTAAAGCATTTTGATCATTCAAAGTAACAAACTTAACTTAAGAATAATGAACCAGGATAAATATAAACAGAAAACCTATGAGCCTGAATCTCAGCTTGGCCATCATCTTCTTCACTTCCTCATCTTCCTTTTGTGTATGCAGACTCGATCAGTGCTTGTTCTGCCTGCATATATCCTTCCACAGCAGATAAGGCCGGTATGTGGTTTCCCTGTTCTGCATCACTGCATTGAGCTGCTGAGGCCCAAACAACCTCTCACATAAGTGTCATCTTCTTCCCTCTCTTTTCCTCCCTCCATTCTACATCATCTGTCTCATCACTTTTCTTGGACATTTTGTTTTCCCCAACCAGTCTTTGCTGTGTCTGTCTTCCTTCCCATTTTCACTTTCCTCTCCTCTGTACCTCTCTGTATCCTCTCTTCACACTTCTGTCAACCTGTCCTTTCTGCCAAAGGGAAGCCATAGCTGCTATCACACGGAAAGAGCCGGAATGGCAGGATACGCTCTAGCAAACTGAGAGAGAGATTCATCTCTCTCTCTCGCTGGCCCTCTGAGTGGCTCTAACTCGTTTTCATATACTGCCGCTTCAGGCGTTTGAGAGTCTGCTGCAGCTGTATGAGGCTCGCGCTACCTATGAGGAGTTTTGCATCCCGATGTGTATGCTGCCTGCCACCATAAGTAACAATGTACCGGGCACAGATCTAAGTATTGGGGCAGACACGGCCCTCAATGCCATCGTGGAGGTAAGGCAGTCCAACCGCCGCCGGCACAGCTTTGAGCGCTTTGTTCAAGATGCTCATGCAAAGAGGATGAAAATGACACATGATGTCAAATGTCAGTGGAGTTAAAGGTCCAGTGTTTATAATCAAAAGACCGTCAGGTTAGAAGAGCAGATGAGCAGTAAAGTGTCACTGTAGGTCACAACCCTTTACCTCGTAGTTCTAACAATCAGTTGCAGGAATAACACTAACACTGAGTCTGTTAAGATTTTAAGATAGGATTTTAAAGGGACACTCCACTGATTTTACACATCATGTAAGAAAACAAGATGTAGGCTTTTAGAGATGGAAGGTATTTACAAGACAAGCTGGTTCAGATAAAAAATGCTACCAAGCTGCATTGTGGGAAATGTGAGATTGCTGTGGAACTACAATACTCATTAGCTGGAGTGGCCCTTTAACATTATTGTAGTATTTAAAGACTGGACATTTTACTGCCATCACAGCCACCTGATGTCAAACTGATTATCAGCATTGGACTTTCAAAAGTTATATTGTCAGATCAAGCAGAAACTCTAGTTTTATATTTGAGTTGTAAATGATTTCTAAAGTTCATCTGATGTGCTCTCTCATCCTTATGCAGGACTCCAGTCTCTAACTGGTGAAAGCAGCATTTTACGTTTTAGCCTGAATCTGCCTGAAATGTTGAAATGTAGCAAGTTGACTCTTGTGCTGATTGATAAGTGAGCATGTTTGCCTTGTAATGAATGCTATTCTGTTGAATTTATATGTAGTAGTAGTAGTTATTTTAACAGGATATGACCTAATCTTTTTCGCTTGATTAGATTTTTTTTTTTTTTTGACACTTTGTTAAATGTCGGTTGTCACAGAGTTTAACAATGCTAAGCTTGTAGTAATCACTTACTATACATTAACATTGTGAGCTTATATGCACGTGTTAGACCTGTGACCGCATCAAGCAGTCGGCTAGTGGGACCAAGAGACGTGTGTTCATCATTGAGACCATGGGAGGATACTGTGGCTACCTGGCCAGTGTAGGAGGCCTGGCTGCTGGAGCGGATGCTGCTTACATCTATGAGGAGCCATTTGACATCAGAGACCTGCAGGTGATATATACTATACACACATGAACTTTGAGGCTTTCTGAATTCATGCATCGCTTGATTTGCCTTAAGGTCTCAGCCTCCGAGCATCTTGATTCATCCACCAGAGGGTTTCAGAGGACTGGATTCTGACACAGTGCCTTCTAGTGGTCAGCATCACTCACATGCACTGTCTCTCCCCACAGGCCAATGTTGAACATCTGACAGAGAAAATGAAGACGAGCATTCAAAGAGGACTGGTTCTCAGGTAAGAGGATGACAGTTTAAATCAGCCCAGCGCAGATGGTTGCAGTAAATTTCACAACCTGGTCTCTAAGTGATTATTCAGTGTGCAAAAAGCGGCTCAGTCTAATGTCACTGTTTCAGTGCAGCTGATGTGCTGCTGCTGCAGTTTTATAATCCAGTGTTTCCAACTCACAGAATCAGATTTTAAGCAGCTTGTGTTGTAAATAGGCCTGATGCTGATTTCATCAGATCAACATTTTGATGTTAAAATAATACAAACAGTATCTCCAGCATGCTGATGTAGACTCAGACATCCAACTGTTTTAATGTATGCTTATCTGTATCCATTGTATGTTTGCAGGAATGAGAACTGCAATGACAACTACACCACAGACTTTATCTACCAGCTGTACTCTGAAGAAGGCCGGGGTGTGTTCGACTGCAGGAAGAATGTGCTGGGACACATGCAACAGGTAGGCCTCACCATACTGGTTACCAGTTTATTCAGACTGGACGGAAGAATTCCCTCCTGTAGCAATATCAGGAGTAACAATTCCTCTCGATTTAATAAAGAGTTTCTATATTTTTATCAGTAATGTCATTTCCATAATTATTTAGTTTTGTTGTTCCTGTATGTGCTTTTTTGTTTTTAATGCGTCTAGAGATTATCACAGAGAAAACAAGATGAAACAAATCTTTGATCCCTGAGGGGAAACTGGGTTGTGTCTGCAGCATGTAATGGGATAGAGAGGATTAAAAATGAATTTAGATATGGGATATTAAGTTTTAAACATAGCACAACTAATAACCAACAAATATGGACCTTTAAATATGTTCAAATATTAAAAAATATCTTTGATTGGTGGATCTGGATTTGAATTTAGTCTTTTTAATCTCTATCATTATATCCTGTTTTTCATCTGTGAATATAAAATACTATGAATAAGAAACGAGCAGAGTAAAGGCCAAAATAATATGACGCTAATAACGCACAAAGCCAAAAATGGGAGGAAGTTCTGAGTTTTAATGTGTTATCTTCATGTTGTTCTGTTCGGTCTAAAGAAAAAAAAAAAAAAAAGTGACGCCTCTGGATTCCTTTATTAGGGGGGAGCGCCATCTCCGTTTGACCGTAACTTTGGGACCAAGATCTCTGCTAAGGCGATGCAGTGGATTTCCAAAAAGCTGCTGGAGACGTTCAGACAAGGTGAGGTCCATGTTGCACCTGAGTGAAGTGACTTGTAGTAGCTGATCCTCCCTCCCTACAGAGGCGTGGCTTTACCCAGACCTGTCATGGAGTCACTGTCTGATACTTTTGATGCATTTTTATCCTTGTAAAGGAAATTAACTATTAATCATTCTCACCCATCAATTTAACAATTTCATGAGAAGTCTACTTTAATCTACTTCTGTACTTCTTTTTGATGGATGACATCTGAGTAATGTGTGATACTTCTGATCAAAAGTTTCTGTATTTGTGTCAAGGCTTTAATTAAAGTTAAAACTCCTCTTTGTTTTTTATGTCTATTTCCCATACACATGGATGACATAAGATGAAGGTAAATCTTTTTTTTTCATGCTGGCTCCATGACCATCAATATCTCTAGCTCCATGTCCCTGTCTGTCATTTCCACCACCCTGCCATATCTTGAAGAAGCACCCAGCCCATCCAGGCACATGTGGGGTGCAGCGACAGTGCGATTTATCAGCAGCCAACATGCTACACTATGTCCAGTTCACGGGTCACATGAAATAGCATTGGCTGTATGAAGGAAGCACTTTTTTTTTCCTGCTTTGCCCCACATTTCTTTGTCTTTGTGTTGCTTTAGTTGCTTTTGAGTAGTGACAGCTTCTGCACTGATCAGCCACAACATTAAAACCAGTAACGTTGTGGTTAATCGGTGTTTATCATCACAGCGTTTAAGTTTTGCTCATCCCCTAGATCCTTACAAAACATTAGCCACGAGCTGATAGAAAGTCATCTTCATTGTATACGACTCCTCACACACTTCAAAATGTTTGGTGTGTGTACTGCATGTTTGTAAAGGGAGGAAAAAAGGGCAGTTGAAATATCTTTCTGTGCTTCCACCTCTGAGTTCTGCTGTGTTTCCCTGCAGGCCGAGTGTTTGCCAACACTGAGGACACCTGCTGTCTGCTGGGGATGCGTCGCAGGGCTCTGGTCTTCCAGCCTGTTGTACAACTCAAGGAGGAGACTGACTTTGTGTATGTACCACACACAATAGACTTGGAGTCACTGTGGGAGTGTCTTTCTATAATGTGATATATTTTTCAGTGAAGCTAACAGCTATTGAACACAAAGCACAACAAAGCGAACTGTGACATGCAGGGGTAGACAGTCCCCAGCTTGTTTTTGATTGGATGAATTAATATATTTATTTACTTCCAGATCAAGATGAACCACAAAAAAGATTCTCGTGTTTTACAAGAAAAGAAAAAGATTCTAAAATGATGACAAATTTTTTTAATACCGAAAGATGACAACGTGTTTAACAATGAGACACAGGATTAAAAGATGTATTTTTTTATTTCACCGTCTTTAATCGTGCTCATGATCATCTGAAAACTGTCATGATCTCTGTGTCTCACAGCCACAGATAATGTGATGCTGTGGAGGAAAAGCCAGAAAGAATGAAAGAAAGACTGCTTTGCACATGTCATATATAAATTGGGACTATTTATTTTTATATAGTACATTTCATTGTATGTTATTATTGTTATTGTATATAGAATTTCAGTTTTATCCCAATTATTCTAGATTGTTAGTATTTATTTCCTCTTCTGGGGATCAGTAAAGGTACATTTTATCTTATCTTATCTTAGTGAGTTATCAAGGTAAAAATAGATAATAAAGAAACAGGATTGACAGCTGCACAGTATTTTTACATTGTTTTTCATGTTAATGTCGTCTGATCTGGTGTCCACATGCAAATTATTCTCATTTATGTTTGATCTTAAAAGATTATTGATCAGCAAATGTCAATCATCGAAAAATAATCAGCAAACATTTTAATCAACTGATTTAGTATTAGATCAATTTAATTTAAAAACAAAATACTGAATGAAAAGTAATTCATCCTAAATGTTAAATTAATAATATTATAATAACAATTCATTTCAATACTTTAGGACTTTTCATACAATAAATGCAGCACAAAGTACTTCACAACTAAGAAATGACATGCAGCAAGTGCTTCACATGAAACAACAGACTGAAAATAAATATATATTAACATCATTAAAGATGGATTAATAAAAAAATAACAAACTAAATAATCAAATTAAATGGATTACATGGAATTGCATAAAATCAATAAGACATCAATACTTAGAACAGAAATGCTGAGCAAATTGTGAAATTTCAGTATGTTGAAGGCTGAGGTGAAGAGATATGTTTTTAGCTTTGTTTTAAAAACCTTTCTAAAGGGATAAAGGTTGTGTTTTCTTTCTTCTTTAGGCTCAATCTCTAATTTTCCTCCAGCTGTTTGTGGGAACATTCAATAAACTAGCAGTAGACGATGTCAGTGTGTGGAGTGGAGGACTGATGGTTCTGGTTCATAGCCGACCTCACTATGTTTTCTTTGGTGAGGCCAGTGAAAAGGGCATTAGAGTGATCTAGTAACTTGAGTTTGATTCAAAGTCAGTCTTGCTTCACATCTTCATGTGGTCTAGATGGGGCCTGATCTTGTCACTGCTCCTCAGTCAGTAGATAATGTGAGAGGTGTGCCACAGTGCTGAGGTTTCCTCGTGTGTCTCCAGTCACAGGATCCCTAAGGAGCAGTGGTGGCTGAAGCTTCGTCCCCTCATGAAGATCCTGGCCAAGTACAAGACCAGCTACGATGTCTCGGACTCCGGACAGCTGGAGCACGTTGTGCGCAACCGGCCTAAAGAGTCAGACGCTTCGGTAGCCATGTGAAGGCCCGCGCCATACGGTGGCCTACAAAGTCCAGTCTGTGTGTAAGACTGAAGGTCTGTGCAGCGTCAGTTTGTGTGTTGTAGAAGAGCTCCAGTAACAACGTCAGCAGCCGTCTCAAAACCATGTTCACTTCCTGTCTGTATCATCTCCCCCAGTGTCACTCCTCTCTGTTTCGTCTTGACAAACTCATGAACTGTAACTTAGCCTCTGCAGCACTCCTGATATCAGACACACATACTCTTGCGCACACACACCTGTCCTGTCAAACATCTGTGTGTCCTTGTTGCCCTGGATGTTTGGTGTCACTGTTGTTTTAAAAAATTGCACTTTCTCTGTCTCCAGTTGCTTAGGCCGGCTCTGAGCCCAGAGCTGCACGAGGACAGAATAGACACTGTATCTGCTGTAAAAACCAGTGTGTGTATCTGCCTAGAACCACGGCGAGGTTCAGTATATTTATGTAAGGCTAATGTAATACAGTTCTACTGCTGCAAGTCAAGAGAACTGCGTGCTGTGCTTTACACTGAAACTAATATTTATCTTTTTAACATTGTTTATTATTTTGCTTGTAAACATGGATATATTAACTGTAGGCACCGCTGCACTGAGTAGCTGTCTGTCATATTGCACCAACAAGTTAGACGTGTAAGAGACTAATGTTTCCCACAGAATAAAATCAGACTTGAAGTGTATCCTGCTAATCGGTGTCCATGGATTTATTTGTTTATTTAGCTTTAAAGTTGTAACAGTCACCCTAGTCCACGCTGTCTGACAGATTCAGGATTATTTTTGAGCAAACTTATGTTCAGGATCATGTTGACGTTCAAATAGCAGGCTACTTCAAGGATGATAGGATGCTTTGTTTGGAACGCACCGCAAGGTCACATCACCTGCTGCAGTTTGGATGATTTATATCTGAGGAACGTAAGTTACATTATCCGTTAAATCTACGCAAGTCACTGTTGGGTTATGGGTGAATGATGGGTTAGCATGTTTGGTTCAGTTGCCTGCTAACGTGTTTTGTTGTATCTTAAGGTTCAAGGTTTGTGGTTCAACTCTGGGTAGAAGCAAAGGTTTCAAATGTGTGTCGGTTCATTGCTGAGAGTTTGATGATAATAAATGCGAAGCCGGGGTTGATACAATGAACGTAAACCAACTATTTGCTAAACCCTTGCTAACTTTTTATATTGCTAGCATCTTTGTTAGCATCACCTTTAACCCAATGCTGCGTAGTTGATGTAAAACAGACGTGTCATGAAATGTTTAAGTGTTGTAACGGTAGCTGACAGCGGGTGTGATTAACCTGGATGAAGACTTCACTTCCTGTTACTAGTAAAGGGGCTAATGTGTGATAAACCTCCACAGACAGGGACATCTTGGTGTATGGTGTGATTCCTGACTGTCTCATAAGCTGGACCATCTCTGAAAATGTCCTTGAAGGTCCTGAAAAATGATCTTTAGAAACAGTGGGAGCCCTGTTTACAGCTTTATTGTTCATGACATCAGTCAAAGATTTCAAACCCAGGACTATATATTTTTATGGCTCCACTATTTTATTCCATCTGATGGATATATACATTTTTTATATCTTGTGCATCATTTGATCCACATTTGAGAAAATTCAGCCAGAAGAATTTGGTATGTGTGGAAAGTTTGGGATCTGCACTGGAATTTAAAATATCCTGTAGAACATACAAACACTTACACAGAGAAAATAGGTTTGTTAAATACTGATCCACCAGTGGGTCAGTTGGGCCCAATTATCTGGGAGCCACGAGGCCAGAGTTTCTGCTTGTAGTGACTGTGATAATTTACTGATAGACATCGATGAAATGACTCCAAAGACGCACAAACCCAATGCAAAGAGGCACAACGATCCCAAGGAGACAAAGCAGGTGCGTCTCACAGTCAGTGTCTCTCTCCCACGGGTATGAAGGGGCAGGAGCTGATCTCATTGTCTCCTAACATGTCCATGTTAGCAGCTGGTCTATTGGCATTCAGTTTGGTGACACAGCAGAGCATCACATAAAGGCTGCAAATGAAAAATACTCTTAATTATCTTTAATTAGTATGAAGACACAGTTTTCAGTTTGTGTTATAAACAAGGAGAGAGAATCAACCCTGGAGCTGAAATATTAAAGCAAGGTCATGGTTCTAAAGATATAGTTGTCCCAAATGTGAGGGGTGAGGACTGTGCACATCTTTATGAACAGATATCAACATGTCTGCCATGGAGCACAGTGAACCACTGTTTAGGACTATACCCAGCAAGAAGTCTCCCAGACTCTGCCCCCCCTGGTGTTGTAATGTTCTACACCAGAAGCAGCAGATGGCGCCAGAGCACTGTCGCACCCCAGGTGTCCGGGTTCATCGGGTCCACTATGACATGGATTCCCTCCATCACTTGCTATCCACTTCTGCTCTTCACAATTTCAGTGCATTGTGGCTTATTAGTAAAGTAGATTAACTGCGTGAGGCCTTGTGTGAATGTGAATGTGTGTGTTGCTGTAATTAGGAATTAATCTTATCATTTCAAGGAAAATTTCTATTTCCCATGGGTGTATTAATTGTGTATACATGTAATTGGGCTGCTTTTTTCCCGCCTAAATGGACCTCTAACTGTGAGTAATTGCATGCATATATGTCCGGGCTTAGGTCATCGCTTAGCGACTGAGCATTGATGTGAAATGTAATTTGAAGGAAAAGCTACCTGAATCACCTTAATTCCCCACAGACCCTCCTGGAATAATTATCATCCTTAAGTTAAACCAGTGCGGATCATTCAGCCTCAGCGCCACACCCCTGCACAGAAACACCCCTCGTTTCCCATCACTATAATTCCCCCCCAACCCCAATGGGCATATGCTTCATTGTGGAATCATTTTCATGTTGCTGGCTACTTCTCTCTCTCTGTGCATGAAATTAGTAATTCCAATAATTTGGGTTGATTTAGGAATGCAGGGGCAGACTGCAGGGTCATATGCACATAGGTAATCAATACTAATTACCATTTCATTTCTCCCCCCTCACTTTCTTTTCTTCCAGAATCACACGTGAATCTTATCTCATTGGACTGATTAAAGGTTGCAAATGAAGGGTCCTCACTCCCCAAGTCTCATCAGAGGGCAACAACGCACTCGGCAACTTTGTCTTCATTTAATTTTACATCATCTTCAGACAAAGCTGCAGCTCCGAGCTCACAGTGAATCTCCAAAATAGCTTGTGCACATTGACCTTTTTAGATTAAAAGCACAGTCTCTCTCTCTCTCTCTCTCTCTCTCTCTCCTGGAGTCCCACACAGTCCAATTTTACTTCTAATGAACCACAGTGGTTGGAATTTCTAGTGCTGCAATAACAAGTGAAGAGCAGCGATGCTAAAATAGATCATTACAAAGGCACTGTGATAACAATAGCAACGAGAGCCAATAAATCCAAGATGGCTGAGATTGAGAAAGCTTTTTTTTTTTTTTTTTTTTTCAAATGAATCACATATATGACACTCAGAATGAATATTTATGAATAAATAAATCCATGCAAAAATAAATGAGCACATAATACATTCCAGGAGAGACTGCAAGATGAAAAAGCACAGAACAGCTGAAGTTATAGATTTTAGATGTGAGTCCGCTGCAGTCCCCACTGGCTGCATTGAAAACATGTGCTTTGCTGCTGCTGCAGCAGCCTGCCAGATAAACAGGAGTGAAACCCCGGACCTGTTTCCAGACACAGGAGTAGGGATTTGATCCACCTCGCACACACGAGAGGAGCCAAGTCCAGCGAGTCGCACTCCAATTTAGCCTTCCCACAATCCATCAGGCGGCGGCTGCTGAAATACTCATCTGAGAATCTCCTTTTGACAATTAAGACACCCATGGAGGCATGGCAAGATCTCAATTCCATTAGCCTCTGTGCTGCTCCACTCTATCTGTCCACTGAGCCTTAACTTACTTATTAGTACGAGTCTGCTGTGTTTTGTTAGGGAAGCGATTAGTGAAATCCACATGAAAAGGCAATTTTCCCTCATCTTTTCTTTCCCCTTCACTCTCTCACACTTCATTGAGATCAGGCAGATCTAAAGAATGGCATTTGCGCACTAATGAAATTCGCTCTGCATCATTTCGGATGTTAATCTCTGTGCGGAAGTGACTTGTGTCTTTATTTACTCGTTTCTGTGTGACAAATGGTCAGAGTTGGCTAAAATTACATCAACACTGTTGTGTGCCCCCCCCCCCGCCTATTTAACCAGAGGCTGGGAGAATCGGCTGGCAGTCAGCTTAGAGACTGCAGCTCCACTTTGATGTATTGGAGTTAATATCTCCCTGACATTTCTCAGGACAGATTTTCATCACTGGATTCATCTGTACTTTTGGGGCTATGTGATAAATGAGTCAGGACATTCATTTTCCTCCCCTCTCTTGCTCCTTTGTGTGTGTGTGTGCGTGAGTGACTGTAAGTGTGTAAATATGTATCTACTGTTGAGATTCTGGGGTGTGAATCTTTGCATGAGGTTTGATGTGCTTGTGTGTGTGTGTGTGTGTGTGTGTTTGTGTGTGTGTGTGTTTGTGCGCCTTGCCCTAGTACCTCAGAGCGAGCGGGTCTGGCGTGAGCGTACTTGTGACACGAAATAGACGGCAGCATTAATGGAACTGACATTAATTTGACAGAGCGCTCACTAACATGCAAAGTCACTCGCAGTTCATAAGAATAATATTAACTCGGCATTAACATGCAAGGCTGTCTGTTGCACCAGATGCCGAGCAATTTTGGAGAGCGGGTGCTGCAGCCTGTCTTTCTGGGCCACGAGTGGATGATGGCTCGAGTGTGCACAACAAGAAAAGCCTCATTCTTACTGTCTGTGTATCGTAGTGGTGGTGACACACTGAAACTGCCGTGGCTGCAGGGAGACTCCGTGCTGCACAGCCATCATCCAGCAGTATCCTCCAAATAGCTAAAAGCAACCAGACGGTGTAAAGGTTACGGTTTAGGGAACGGGTTTAGACACAAAACCTGTTCATCACTGCACAGCGGATATAGCTTTTCCAACTTGATGAATTGCTAGCATGCCCTTGAGCAGATCACCACACACACACACAAACATATATAACAAGTGTAGCCAGTGGAAATGCTGAGGGCTATTTAGTCCCAGCCATTAACACTAATCAAAAACCACTTTACCTGATAAGAAGTGCAGGCATTGTCTACCAACTACAGGCTCCCACATCCCTCTTTGCTCATATTGACTGGGCTTAAACAAGGTGCCACTAGCAGGAACCATGAAGGTGATGAAGAGATACGGGCAGTGGTGTTAATTCGTAGCAGAGCAAAAGAGGGACCATTCAGCTGCTGACCTGGACGATTAGTCTGTGACACATTGTAAAGATTGTGTTCCAAACAGGTGAGAACACAACATCCTGTATCTAGAACATACCCTACATACATAGACACAGACATATTAATGCAAT
The DNA here is from genome assembly GCA_038496675.1 of Rachycentron canadum. NCBI lineage: Eukaryota > Metazoa > Chordata > Actinopteri > Carangiformes > Rachycentridae > Rachycentron > Rachycentron canadum. Next base: position 2,109,445 of record CM076667.1, read on the forward strand.
GAGACTAAATTTGTAGCGCAAGAGCAGAAAATAACATGCAGGCTTACACACACACACACAAACACACACACAGAGGCCTGTGCAGTATGGATTGGGCATTGACCAGACCTCATGAAAGATGCAGTTATGCAGATGGACTGCATGATGGACTGGGTGAGTGAATACAGGCCATAGGGGGTGGGTGTGGAACAGCCCAAAGCTTCCTTCCTCTGCTTAATGGGCAGCTCATGCAGGTGACAGGAAACTGCTGGTGTCACACTGAGTCACCAAAATACAACAGTGCACAGGGTTAATCTCACTGGCAAAAATACAAAAGAAATATATTTTTATACTTTGTTTCCCATGAGGAGGATGAAACACAAATGAAATTAAACTGATTTGATGAAACATTAACTGTGACTAAGTTTCACTATGATTGAAATGATTGAAAGCAGAATTTTAATGGTGCCATGTAAAGGTAGACCTCCATGTGGTCTTTGATTATAAATCAGGTCTAGCTTCTATATGAATACCGTGATAGAGACTCGGACCATAAACTTATTAGGAAAACATTTACTGAGCTAATAAATCAAGGGAGAAGTAGGGACATTTTCCCATAGACTTCAATACAATCTGACTTCTTTAACAACCAGTGGAGTCGCCCCCTGATGGTCATTAGAGAGGATGAAGGGTTAAGGCTCTTCAGCATTGGCTTCACTTCTCAGCTCTGATGTCTACGTCCATTTTTGCAGACAGTCTGTGGAGTAAACAGGCAGAAATTAGGAGTTGACATTTTAATATGTTGTTTTTATGTTTATTTTTGTAGAGATTAAAATAACATGTTAATTTGTGGCCTTTTAAGGTGCCAGTAGGTGGTTGTTCTTATGTTTTCAGACAGAAGCAGCCGAGCTGTTTATGCTAAAATGAACTATTTACGGTACACACATAAATGTTATCAATTCTTTCACCTGACTCTTTGCAAGAAAGTAAAGAAGTGTATTTCACAAATTGTCAAACTATTCCTTCAACATGAGACCAGACATTCTCCCTTCAAAGCTGCATTTTCAATCACACAACCTGAAGCTTTTCAATCCTTTTTTTTTCTCTATCTAAACTCTGATGGATGAAGTTTGACTAAAATCCTCCCTTCAGGTCTTGACTGACACGAGATTAAAAATAAAAAGTTTTCGTCAGCTCATTTATTTATGACACAGATAAAACAAAACTAAAACGTCAGGTTTTTGTCGACTAAACTTCACAGTTTTCTTCGACTCAGATAAGACTAAAATGTCGTTAAACTAAAAACAAACTAAAAAACTAAAAAGATTTGAACTCACACTGACAATTGCTCTCAGGACTAAGAATCAGACTGAATCTAAAAATAGCTGACAGATTGATATGGCCAGTACAACTAGTCAGGAAACACACAGAGCATCCTCTCACTCGTGTACAGTATCTTAGAGCGGTTCTTGTTTTATCCTTCAACTTGCGTTGGCTACACCACCTACACAACCTGCACCAGGCTGTTTGTGTCTGCAGTGTTTCTGGTGTTTTCACTCTCCCACCGTCTTTAGAGAGGAACACTGTAATTTGCTGTGAAGCAGAATGGACTGCAGTGTATCGGCACCCACATAGAGTCTGGAGGCTGCTGGGGCACGTATCAGGAGAAATGAGCGATGGGTTGCTGAGAAGATGTTGCAGAAAAAGACAGAAGAAAAACTGCAGTGTCCTACTGCAGATTTCCATCGCTCCATACATGCATAATTCAATTTAATATTTTCCCATTTTATGGCTCTAAATATTCATGAATGATAAGAGCTCAGGGCGAACTTGTTCCAAACTTGGCAAATCTGTGAAAACTTGCTTCCTGCTACATATGTTTTGGCCGGAGTTGTTTTCATCGCCCCTTGCTTTAACAAGATCAATATCACAACATCGCTGTACCCCCACATATTGTGTTATGTTACACCATCACCGGCAAATGAAATAATGAATTCACGGCTTGACACAAAGGCAGATGAAGGCATATTTGAACATTCAAAGAGAGAGCGAGGGGAGAAAGAAGGAGAGAACATTCCCAAAATTAATTTTCATCTCCAGGGTTCATGCATATTTAATAGAGAGTGCTTGAATATCATAGGGTAATACTAGCCTGGCGTGCATACAGAGGCTGGGCTGCGGAGAAAATAAACGACCGTGATCGTTGTCATGAGCAATAACTCTCTGTAGAGCTGGGAAACAAAATAGCCAGAAATGCTTTGATGAAGGAGAGTAGGAGAGGAGGAGGGAGCGGGCGAGACGTAGCAAAGCAAAGTGAGGGAGACAGAAAGAAGCTGTAGCAGAGGTTAAATACTGGTGGAGTGATGGTCCCTTTGGATGCAGCTGTGGCTGCCGCTGTCTTTGTTTTGCAAGTGCTTTGGGGGGGGGGGTTGGAGCAGGGGAGTATGGGATATGAGGATGGTGAGGGGGCGGCTGATGACTGAGTGACAGTAGTTGACAAGCCCTGTGGACGGCATCCCAGGAGGCTCTCTGATGCCCCCCACTCCCTCCCTTCCCGCCTTTCAATGAGTAAACACATCACAGAATCAGCACATGTAAGCATGCAGTGCAAGTGTGTATGCTTGTCTCACCCGTACACACTTCTGCGCACATACACCTACACCTACACACACACACACATATATACACAAATCCTTGAAAACTCTCACACACAGATACAAGTTTTTGGTTGCAGACTGAATACAAAGCTCCAGTCCTTTTTAAAACGCACATTAAATGTTAAAGCTTCTGCTATTACTGAATATAACATAAGTGCTGGTGGTGCTGATAAGCTTGCAGAGTTTGCGTCTGTTTTCCACCTGTGTGCTCGGGTTAGCACAGCGTGCACATAGCAGCGGTTTCTATTTACCTATTAAAGTCTCTGCACTTATCCCGTATTCATCCCACGTGTGGAAAAAAAAATGAGGCATGAAACAGCGTTGTCATGCTGAACAGAATTTTAATTACCGACCCTCTCCTCCCTTCCCCGCGTGTGTGCTCCCAATTGGTCTGAAATAACAGCGGAAAAAAAAAAAGAAGAAGAGAGGCAATGAAAGAAGAAGAGGCCTTTCTGAGGGGTAGACAGTGCCATTAACGCACGGCACTATCAGAGCATGCTGGAAAAAGCCAATATCAGAGCGCAATATTAACAGCATGTGGAGCAATTCAGCCACCTGAAAAGCAATGACAAAAGGGACAAAAAATGTCAATCATTTTTTTTTTTTTAAGAGCTCAAGCTTGTCTTTTTCTGTGGGAGAATGAAAAGCAAGGAGAATTTTAATGGAAAGGCCACCAAATATGTCCGTGCAGAGCTCATGCTAAGTAGCACTGAAAATGAAGTAAGTCCTTTGTTTCTCCAGTTAACCATTCAGATGTCATGTTGCTGCGGTGTGATGTGAGGCCAAAGACTGGAATGACATTGATCCAAAAAAAACTTGCTTGATTAGAGCCCCCCCCCCAACATGCCTCCCCTTCCTCCCTCTCATCCCCAACCCCCCATGGCCGCCCAGGCAAGCTCTCTGACAGCTCAGGGAGCGCCACTAACTCATCTCAGCCCCCGGAGCCCCAACACCCTGCTTGTTTTATTTCCCACCCGCTAAATTGAGTCGTAAAGACTTGTAAAAATAACGATGAGAGCGGACGGGAATACGCTCCCCCTTTTTTTTTTTTCTAACTCCCCCTCCGTCTCGCCAACCTTTCTCTTTCTTTCCTGTGAGTCCCAGGTGGGCTGTTTGTCGACCCATTTAAAAGCCGTGACACGTTAACAAGGAGTGGATGTTTACAGAAACGCTGACCTCTGGCTTGGGTGAATTCAGCAGTTCGATGCAGGTGTGTGCTAAACCTTACCCCCCCACCCCCCTCCTGACCGTCACAGGGATGGCTAATTTGAGACATGCAGACAGATGTGTGAGATCTGTTTATACGCCATCCTCCTGGGCCACTCACTGAACATATGGATACAGGAACACAAACCTAGACCTCAACTAACACAGTAGCATAGAGCGCAGGGTTAATCTTTAGGCCTGGCACCAGAACGCACTATAAATCCCACTTAGGCCAACAAATCAATCCTTCATATTCTTTATCTCACACTCTTTACTCATTAACCAGTGCAGCATTGATTGGTATTCCTGTGGCAGTTTACCCATGTTTAACAAAGGCACTAAAATTCAGTCAGTAGCAATACAATTCATTAGGTGTAATTTGGTATGTGTGTACCCCATAAATCATACTCTGCTGGGTGGTAGCACTGCACCACTGTACAGCACAGGGGTGGCATAGGCAGAATAATGTAACCCAATCTGCAAAATCCTTTCTCCCTGAAGCACGCTATTGCTCTCAGAGATGGGAGTACAGTAGAGCCACAAAGGAGGAGGACCTAAGTTATACAACCCTGTTAACATGCATAAAAAATGTATGCGTTAAAAAATGTATAGAAATCTAAGTCCTGCAGCGTTTAATCGCACCCTTATTGAAGGGTTTTCACACTGCTCTGATTTCTTCACTTGGAGGATATACAGTCTGAGGAAAAGACTGAACCTCCATTAATCTTATTGTTCGGGGATGAGAAATTCCAGTGGAGCAGTCTGACAAGTTTGAGGGAGAGAGAGGTGGACTGCTTCTACTCAGATGGTCCCCTTGTGGACTGATGGAGTGTGCTTTCTGTGTCCTGACTCCAACCTCTCTCCCAGGAATAAGTCATCTTTTTTTTCCCATGACACTGTATGTGTATGTGTGTGAGTGTATGTGTGCCTGCACACGCGTGTGCCCTTATACACACGGACATGTCTGCCCCCAGTCAGGTAACTCGCACTTTGATCTCCTTCAGGACTCGGCCATGTGTGAAGGAGGGACACACTCAGTCTGCTGCTGGTAAAAGCTTTATGTGCTACCAGTGTCACTATGGATATGTTGTCACTCATCTGAGCAAAATGGACAACTGACAGTTGTTTCCATGGAGAGGTTTGAGGTGACGTATCGCAGCCCTCTCTTGCAGCCGTATTGGAGGTCAGCTCCTGGTAATAACGTCTGTGAACAGTTGATAACGTGTCTAAAAGTACAGCTCTGCTGTCTCTACAGAGTTGAGGGTGTTTTCACACCAGTGCTTTTTAGGACTCTGGTCTGTTTTACCCCATGGGGCCATTCGTTTGTTGAGCCGTTGCTGTGAGTCCTGACAGTCTGGTCGTTGGCGTCACCACAGATGTCCCCATGAAAGAGAGACAGCTAATGCTAGCTAGTATCATGTGGGAGGACGAGAGTCAGGAGGATGCAACAGCTGCTGATACTCAGTAGGTGTAGATATGACATGACCCTAAAGTGCAGTCCAGTGGGACTCAGTGCTAACATTAGCAAGCCAGGCTAACCCGATTACACTTTGAATGCTGTGAAAGGACATAAAGCATGAACAGTCATGGCCAAGCAGCCGTTCCTCCCACTGATACAACCTGTAGGAGTGTCTCCTGTCTGCTGCACGACCTTGGTTGTTCCAGTTACAAGAACCAACGCACGGACTGTACCGAGAGCAGCACATCTACCTTCATCTCCATGGTTACTATAACAGTCGTGGCTTGATTATGTTCAGGAAAACATGGCGATTTGGTTAATCCATAAAATACATAATACCCTCAACATTAGACAGTTATTGTTGTCATGGTAACAATAACAATGTAGTTTGTGGAACAATCATGGATAACAGAAACATGTGAAGGTACTTTACATGGGAATCAAACACTGCTCTCCTGCGTCATATTCCTGTGTTTTGTTGACTCCAACCTCCTCCCGATGTGGACTTTGTCGATTTTGTCACTTTTCCATCATAATAGCCTTCTGCACAGGCGACCTATGGGCTTGTTTTTCTACAGGAGGAGTTTGTAGAAAAAGAGGAGCGACTCATGTGAAACCAGCAACAGATCCTTGAAGCTTATCTTTGTTTTATGAAAACAGCTATTATTTATGGTAATGTCAGCAATACTGCAGTATCACGATAGTTACATAAAATGAGGAGAATTCAAAGTTAACTTTAAGCAACAATTCTACTGGTGCTACATCTTTGATTATGTGTCGTTGTTGCTGCATCTCAGACTCTGACATTAGTGGCAGGCCGTGAGTGAAGTCATGCACCTGCTGGATCGTAAGCTCAGCTTCCAGCACAGTAGTGCACCGAGGTGGTGATCGGGATGAAAAATACAGCACTTTTTTCTGTTATATTTTCACCTTTATTTGGATAGCCACCGTGAGAGAGCAATAGGAAAGTCTACATGTAGCAAAGGGCCGTGGGTCAGCTTTGAACGCAGGCAGCCGCGGAGAGGATCAAGCCTTCGTGGTGTCCTGTGTGCTGGGGGAGCCACTGGTAGGCAACCTGCAGCCGGTTGGAGATGGAGAAACCTCATCACACCGTTGACTACAGTATCCTGCAGTGACACCACAAGAGTCTTTTCAGGTTATTATTGTTTTTCTAGCCTGGATATTCAACTATCCACAAATTTCTCCTCTGGACCTCCACAATGTCAGCTGACAGATCAGTGAAGCAGATTTGTGGGACACCAACAAAGCCCTGAAATACAGCAAAAAAAAGAAAAAAGACAGGAAGAAAGAAAAACTGTCAACTCAGGAGCCATTCATTGGTCCCATAGAGACAGACAGGTCTTATAGTCTGCGTCAGTAAGTGAAGAGGCTGCGCTGCTGTCTTTCTTCTTCCAGTGAAGAAAGGGGCACATGTGCTATCTGGAAGGAGAAAATAGAGTATCATCTTGAACTCGAGGAACATGATTCAAAAGAGCTTGTAATATTTTCGGCACTTCAAAATCTTTGATTTAATCTAGAAGTAACTCTTTTTATCCTGTGTTTCCATGGAAACAAGTGAAGTTGGGGCAGGGGAGAATAAGCAGGGGGCCTGATAAGGGGAGGAAAAGAGAGGAGTGGAGGGGGTGGTGTGATGAGAGAGGGGTGGTTTCATTTAGGAATTGAGGAGAGGGATGAAGGGATGAGGATTAGCTGCCACGATGAAGAAAAGGTGTCTGTCCTTAGCTTTCTCTCCGTTTCTCTCTCTTGCTCTAGTTTTCAGACTCTCTCCCATCACCTCTGTGTCCTTGACAAGCCTGCTCACAAAGGTATTTATCGGCCTCCATTCCATTAATTACCATCCAATTAGCTACTCCCACAGTGGAACTGCTGCAATACTGCACAGTGTCAAGTCAGTTCACTTAGCGAGTCCTGACACCTTCATGTTTGCCGCCTTCTTCAAATAGAGCAAAGAAAGTTTTCACAAAGAATCCTTGAGCGTGCTAATGCGTGCATCAAAACCACATTCATCTCCTCACTTGTACATTAGATGTGGTTCCATTTGTTAGCTCGGCGATTTGTCACTAAATAGCTATTTTAGCTAATTGGAAAGGCAGCTTAGCCTTGTGTATTTGATGTTTCTTGCTTGACGTCTTTCATGTCAGTGATACAGGCTTATTAATGCACAGCCCCTTTACACTCCTTCATTGAAGAGCCTCCAAGGGAAGAGTGAAAAAAAAGTTAAGAATGACTTTTGAGGGAGGGGGGAGGGGTTGACAGAGCCAGAGACAGCCTGGTTAATTGGTTTGCTTTGAGACTGGCCCACTGGGCTGTGGGCAAGGACAAGCATGTGGCATCACTGACTTGTTAGCATGGAATTAGCCTCTGAGAGTGAATTAGACCAACCACCTCCAGCCACCAGCCATCACGAGTGTATTACACTTGGACAGGGCTCCCCTCTTTGACGAGTGCAAAACAAACACACATACACTTGTACAAATGCCGACGCACACACACGCATTGCACACATTAATTCACCACATCCTGCATGCACGCACACATATGCGCACACAAACTCATTAAGCCTATAGCCAGAGACTAAATACCCCTAGAGCTTTGTAGCTGTGTGCTTTGCATTCATAACAAATCAAATTCTAGTTTCTCATAACAAGCTCCCACACTCCCCAATCTTAACCCCCGTTAAAAAATACCCGTCCTCGTGGGTAACAAGCATATTTGCTGGATGAATGCAGACAGTAAGCATGTTAATGTTTGTACAGTCAGGTCCATGGTGATTTGTGCATGTGTGTATCTGTGTGTGTGTGTGTGGATGGGGGGGTTGGAATTCTGGACTGAGAGGCTGAGTCTGCAGCACATCATCCCACACACCAAGCACAGCGCCTGGGGTTGTTGATGAGTTCTTTAGCCATGCTGTGTGGACCCCCCCCTTGGACTGGGAGTATGCTGACAGAGCAGCTGCTGCGATGGACACACACACACACACACACACCCACTCACACACACTCTGAAGTCTGCTGTTTTCCTCTTTGATCAGCAGGCGTGGAGTTCAGGAAAGATAAGACGATGTTTAAGGTGATTAAGTGTGTGTGAGTCTGTGAGAGAGAGCAGTCTGTCAGTTTTCATTCAGATGTAGGTCAGTGTTAGTGAGTATTGTACTTCAAATACGTGTATTAGCCTCAGTCCTATAATAAGCATTAAACTATTTAAGGTTTTGTCTTAAACATCTGAGGTGTAGTATTGGCATCACATTCCTTGTATTAATAGCTAATTACAAGTATATTTGCCACCCAGAATGAGGCTGATCAGGTGAGGGTCTGAAGCCCAGAACTGAGTGTGGTTGTGGGTGAAGACATCAGTGAACGTATCCCCCAACCACGGCTATGGTTGCACCACATTTATTACAATTACAGTTTATTACATCCTGTGGTGAACATAAATGTCAACTACTGATTTCATGGAAAGATAAAAGATATTTGATTCAAACCACAAAAGAAGAAGAGTCAGGGGCTCATTAAGATTCATCCTTTGGGAACCATGACTGGCAGAACTAACTAATCCATTCAATGGAGGTTGAGATATTTTATTGACTGACTGAAAAATGCGGAAAAATTTGATAATCACTAAATTGAAATCTACCTTATGGTGTGCTGGGGGAAAATCAGGGGGGTCACCTGTCATTGGGCTTCCTCCTCTGAGGACAATGACTGCATCAGCAAATGTTAAAGGCAGTACTATCAGCAGATGGTGAAACATTTCAGTCTGGACCAGAGTGGTGGACTGAATCCGTGGCACCATCTGTGGGGCTACGCTGCTAGTGTGGCTAAAAATGTCACTTAAGGCGACAATAGGATTGAATTAGTTTGAAAACTGTAGCTCTGCTCTAGTTAGACAACATAACTGCTGATGAGTGGCAATGGAAGGGTTTTGGTCTCAGATCTACCAAAATTCATGGCAATACATGTGCAGAAAGAGGCCAGTACGTGGAATATATAGCGGGTGCACAGGATTGGATTACTAATGGTTTAAATGCAATCTGACCACACCTGAGCACAGAATACAGCTGCTGATAGCACTGTTGGTGTCTAACACTGCAGTGCGATTCAGCAGATACAGCACAGGAGATAAAGCGGCCATCATGGAGCACATCAGCATGCACACCTTAATTGACTGCTGCCTGGAGTGCTGACATGAGCCTGAGTATTACACGTCATGTGCAGTACACTTGTGTCTTTCCAACCCATTTTCACGGCTGAGAAACAAAAAATGAAATCAGGAAACAAGCTTCTGATAAAGCATCACCTGAAGAGTGTGTGAATGAGGCTTTGCCAGTGTCTGCGTTTCCACTGATTCGACTTGAACGACTTGACACTTGAACGCCTCGCTACTCATCACATTTGTTGCTGTGGTTATAGTTCAGAAGAGCAGGGGTTCGAGTTGTCTTGGTCAGAAAATGCCAAGAAAGCGAGGTCATTAGCCATCCTCCAATGTAAAGCCAAGGAGACTGCAGAGGTGCAAAGAAAAAAAACAGGAGAAAAAAACATGTTCTGAAAGGACTGATTACCAGCGCGACCTTTTATCTGATGGCTCACTAATTGAATCGTGTAGTAAACAGATGATGATGGTGGCGGTGGCGATGACGACGATAATGAAGAAAATGGCTATTTTCTTTTCTTTTTTTATTTCACCGGAGGAGTGTAGGAGAGGTAATAGTAGTAATTGCGGTTTAAATGGAGGGCGCTGTAGGAAAAGTCAAAGACACGAGGATGACATGAATAATACAAGAAGTAGCAAGATAAAACCAGAAGCCCTGAGCTTGCACTAAAATAGAACTAACCTCGCAATTATTACTGACACAGAGCGAAAATGATCATTATGGGGACCATATACAGGCCGTTAGTAATTTAGAATGAGCTCAAAGGTAATAGCGCTGGAGGCGAGCAGAGCATGAATTTTTAAAAAGTTTTTCTACTGTAAAAAGAGAGAATATACCTCAAACAACCATCAGGCACATGAGGGGGAATAAAAAGCGAGCGGCTCGAGCTGCTGCTATTTGATGCCACATGGAGCAGAGAGAGAAATGATTGACATAATCAGAATCATAATAATTGCCACGGAAATAACGCTGCCAATCAGGCAATCATGTTGGTGTGCAGGCTATGGTAATTGGAAAACACGGTGACTGACAGTATCAGTGTGAACCGTCCCCACCAGGACCTGCTAAATTGCAATTGGCACAACACAGACAGAGCAAGAGTTGAGTCACGCAAGACAGACAGACAGGCCTGTTCATAATCACATGGAAGGAAAGTCTCACGGAGAATATTGGGCAGATTGAACTGTGTACAGAGCATGAAGTCTCGCTCATCTCCTTTCTTTCTTTCCCTCTTTTCCCCTGTAAATCTAAAAGTGTTGCACTGACTCTGGTGCAGGTTCTGTGGGTGCTTAAGAGCTCAGGCACCCATGGGGAACAGATGAATAGAGTTTCAGCTGTGAACAAAACCTGCAACCATTAAACTTTCTTGGTGTCCTGACACTTCACTTCAGGTTTAGAGTTTTCATACACTGCTGCATTTTGCAGCATCTTGTGAGTCGCTCACCAAGCACACACTCACTTTCAAGCCGAGGCCAGTGCAACCAGTCACATCGAGTCCATTAATGACCAGACCTTTTAAAAAACATTTGAATGCAGAGAAATATTCAGGTTTTCCACTGAGGAGGTGGACTTTTTAATTCTGTCATGTTGAACCCCATCTCTCTGACTCCCTGTCTCTCCATCAGCATCCTCACAGGAAATCACAATTCAGCTGCCCTGCCTATTAATTGTTAGCAAAATAAATGCTACATGCTACCTATTAAATTATTTTTTTAAGCATTGGAAATGTGACTACAACTACAACTGGTCCTATCCTGTTGACACTGAACATGTAAATGTAAAACCAATGCAGATTTCAGGGGACGGGAGGTCATGAGGTGACAACACCTCACTGAAAATTAAGTAATAATAGAATATGTGAGTTTTCCAAGTTAAAATGTCTTAAAATGACCAGACTGGAGTTGTATATGTTGTTGTACTTATTCTCTCTCAAATGTTTCCATCAATTTACAACATATCTCTGATGATCATGGGCCAGGCAGTGCATGTGCAAACTGTCCCCTTGACTGTTTTCAACTATGTATGATGAGGGATGAGGGATTTTAGTCATTGGACGTCTGGATCTTAAGTTACACAGCTCAGCCTCCAGCCGCTCCCTGACACCCTGTGTCCTCTGAAGAGGGTTGGTCAAACACTGACTTTAACTGTGAGACTGCTTCATCCAGTGTTTCTACAGGTTATAATCAGCTGCTCTGATGTGGAGAGGAGGAGACGTCTGTGGAGGATTCGGCTCCAGGTGAAAACACTCACGCTGAAGGGAGACGCTCAATCCGGGGGAAGCTGGTGGTAAAGATGGTGAAGACGACAACTGATGTCACCCAACACCATCTTTTGTTATTGTTTTGATTGAGGGACCCCTAAGAGCAGAGCTTTGTGTTTGTTCTGAAGTGAATGACAAGCAGAAAAAAAGGAAAGAAAGAAGGAGAAAACGAAGGAATAGATGTCGTGCAAATTATTAGACTGGTTTAGAGTCTGGTTTGCGTTCCACATAAACATGCACACACAAACACACTACACAGATAGGCACAGAGTGTGTAGGTCAGTAGCTAGCTTTGGCTAACATCTACTGCATGTGGTTCATTCCCTGTTTGGGAACAAAAACCATGGACTGCAAAAACATTGTCACATCCACACAAGGTTCAAATTCATGATTCCTCTATATTTCTAATTTGCTTTGGGGGCAGACAGAGAGGAAGTTATTGTCCTGTTGTATAAGATGTCAAATATTTTCCTTTGTTTGCAGTTTTGATTATTTTGTTATTGTGTAGGTGTAAATAGTGACTGTTCTGACCAAGAATATATTATACGGTCCGCAGGGTTTAATTTAATTTTATTTTTTAAAATCACTTATTTACTATTTTCTGAATTAAACAACATAAAATGTTGGCTCTGTGCCATACACCCCCCTGCTTGTCCCCTGCCCTTCACACTAAAAGCCTGGCAGGAAATCGTCTTTCCACAACAGCCCATTGTGGCCTCAGGTTGACTCAACCTTAAGTTCACCCCTCTTACACACCACGATTTCCTCGCCACGCTAATCTCCCGGGTGCATTTTACTGCACACGGCTCGCTGTTTGTCTCAGGCTTCAACTTCCAACCCCGGGGCAGGTAGCAGTAATGGGCTATACAGGAAACAACACTGAAGCAGGACCCTGTAGTGTAGATCCTAATGAGAACGGGAATGAACAGACACACAGGCGCGCACAGAGGCACACATATTTCTTACTCACGCCACAGGGGAATTTGATTATTAAAAATTGTTCTTGTGCAGCAACATGCCAGTCACTGGATTCTCAGGGCTTTTATGTAAAGTGGTACTCTCAGCCCACCCATCACAGAGGAATATTCAGTTGACAGCACAGGGTGTCTAAATATAAACACACTTCTGTTTTTTTTTTGTGTCTAAATTTAAGTAATAGTTACAAACGGAGCAGATGAATGTGTTTTAATAGAGGAGAGAGCTTGAATAATTAATGACTGTAACGGAAAAACCTTTTTATGGCTTTTAAAAGATACTTGTAGGTGTTGTATCCATTTAAAGTAATGTCACAATATTTATCATAATTGAAATATAATCTGAAAATACAGTAACACAACAAAACAGCCACATTGGCTACAGGATTGCGTGGCTGATTTCAAATCTTTCTTATATTCCAGGCAGGTACTTGTAACAAAATCTAAGTGGCTCCATCTGCTGTGACAGCCTTCGGTGAGTGTGTATTTGTGTGTGTGTTCATTTCTCATCGTGTGTGTGTGAGTGTGTGTGTGTGTGGGCATCTGTGCCCACATGAGTGATTGACTGTGTTCGCCAGACTCTGTCATCACATGCTTTCATGGCTTTGTGAGCTCTTGAAGAAACCCACATTTTTCCAGTCAGCAGTTTCATGCACACACACACACACACACACACACACACACACACACACACACACACGGACACACGTTCATGCTCATGCTCACACTTTGTGTTGGTTTTCTCTCCTCTACCGGTGGCTGGCAGGCTGTTCCACTACCTCACCAACTCCACAAAAAGATCTGGCACTTTTTTTTTTTCAAACATGTTGCCTTTTTCTTTTCCCATGTTGCCATGACAATCTGACACACACTGCATGAAAATGCCCCTACTCCTGTTTCCCGATGAGCAGGAATGACGTGACAGAGATGTGTTGGTCTATTTCTGCTGTAAAAGAATCATTTTTTCTAAATATCTTTGTTCATAGTCATGAATTATAATGCAACTGATGTTGAATTATAACGACATTAATGCTTCTTACACCCTCAATTTTACACTGCATCCGAATTAATAATAATAAAAACAACATTTGGTATTTAAGCTGTCAAATTCCTGCAGCATTGAGCTCACATTTCTTCATAATTGCCTGAGCTCCACATTTTCTACAGCATTGTCGCGGCACCAGCAACATAATAATGTGTTACACTGTCAATAGACGGGGAAAAAAAAAAAAAGTCTGAGAAGAGTTTTGTAAACTCTTCAGCAGAGGGGAATTGTGGGCATAGAATATTAATGCTAACTTTGTTTGGGGATGTTTTTCTAAACGGGACAGTCAATTTAGAAGCAAGAAAACTACCACAGACACTTCCTTGTGTTTTTTTTCCTTTAGTGATCAGTGGCCTAAATGTAATTTATGTGAATAATTACAGATAATCATATTCAATTATGCACTTAATGCTAATATGACTAATAATACGATTTAATGAAGACAGCCTTGACAATTTATAATTTACCAAAGTAGACTGCTTTGCTTCCTAATTGAAAATCTGCTTTTGCAGTAAATGTGTGAAAAACTTGTTCATCTTTTGTGCTGCCAAATCCCCAAACTGCTTTCAGTCGAGGCTCTGACAGCACATTAAAAATACAGGTGGTGTGTTTCAGTTAGAGAGGGTAATAACACACTTAGATGTTATTATCATAAATATTGATGTTGTAATATAACCTAGACCGAGCACACACACATTGCAGGGTCTGTAAAGGTCATGTCGTGCCATGCTATCAAATTCAGTATGAAACTGATTATCACCATCACCTCATCACACAACACATTATTATTTGTGGAACGGCTCACATACTACATACTGTATTTTGATCCTCCACGAGGTTTGTTTTGCTCAGACCGCCGGCAGGCAGGCAGTTAATGCAACAAGCAGTGATTGGTTGAAATGTAGAAAGTGACCTTTCCTAAGGAGTGCCAGTGCCATTAGCTAAAGGTCAAACCAGACGACACATTCAACATTAGCCACAGCTCTGCTGGCAGTGACATGTAACCACACAGGATCACAAACCAACCGCTGGTCATGGTTCAAGTGGATTGATCTGCTCGTGTAGCCTCTGTGGTTCCCTTCAAAAATGGACCCTGACAATGATGGACTATTCCTCCATACCTACATTACACGAGAGGCGCGCTGCTGTGGCCATCGAGCAAACGGCTACAGCAAGTTTGACATCACGCCACTTTCACACCACATTGTTCAGGTTATTATGAGCAACTGAGTGGTAAGATAATTTTACTGCGTAATGCCAAAGATGGAGATATCAGGAATTTCTGACAGTTACAACACTGTTTCTTAAGTGGCAACAAACTAGTGGCAAAACAGCAATTGTTCCCAGTTAGATCTAAATTCAATTTAATATTAGTAACTAATTTAGCTGATTTAAATGGAACTACACACATTTCTTTCTGGTTTTACTTGAACTGCTGCAAACTCACACAACAACATAGTAATTTCACTGGTGTAACTACAGGTTCAGCAGTGAGGATAACCATCTTTGAATAATGCATAAAACACTTATGTTTTGTGGCTCTTTTGTCAACCTACCCAACAATATTAATGTTGGATAGCAGTTGCAGATGTACACACTAATAAAACAGCTTTGTCCACATGATTTAGTAGCAGAAATAAATATTACATAGGATAGGATATTATCGCCACAACAGATTGTAGCTAGCTAAGCTATGTATATAAAAATACTTATGTATGTAGAATTACTGAACCTCAGTCCAGTCTCAGGAGTGTGTTGTGACCAAAATTGTCAACTAGTCGATTTATCAGAACAGTTAGCGTACTTAGCATCTTATATTTGTTTATGTTGTTGGTCAGCTTCTAACTGGCAGTGGCTGACACAGTTTCAGTGGTTGTACTAATCCAAACCCTTGCTCTCTGTACTGACAATTTCTAATAAAGTTGTCAGGATTGGTTCCTTATATAGAACATATGAATATTTTTGTCTGAACCTGTTTTTATGAGACATTGCTTCACTGAATTTTAAGGTGAAAACACTGGTGCTGACTGTATTTTGCTCATGATCTGTCTTGTACGATATAAAAAATACATATAAAGACATGATAACAAAAATGTTAAAAACTTGACGTTCATCAGAGGGTGGTTTGATTCTTCTTTAGCTTATTTATTATCTTTATATATTCATTTCCCCACCCAGAGTGTGATAAGTGTTCAATTAGTCTGTCTTAAGAATGAGGTCAATCGAATACAAATGTTTACCAGTTATAATACAATACTAGCCCATTCTCAAATATTAAAATTTCACAGACTCTCATTAATTATACACTTCCATGATTACTTACCATTTCTGACAGTGCCGAGTCCTCTGGAGTGTGTACGGTGCTCCTCCGTGTCTGGGTGTTTTTTGACCTGTAGGCCCTCTTAACACTCATGACATTGGCATGCTCAGACTGGTGTGGATAATGGAGCAAAGGGACGACCTTTATGATGAATTAATAATTGATAGAGTAATTGGGTTGGCCTCTCACTGGCCTGAAGGAGCACCAAGGTTTTGCCTCGCACTGCTCAAAGAGAGCCATTATTCTGCAGTGTGTGGCCGGCAAAGGGCAAACAGCAGATCAAATATGCACCATGGAGAACACACACACAATTATCCCTGACTTAATGGGGCTGACTTCACAAAAAAAGTCTTCTCTAAATGCAGCGGACTGGAGCTGACCACAGTCATTGGCGGTCACCTTGGAGGAGTTGGTCAACACTGCTGCTAATATGGCTGGTAGAAATGAGAGGGGTGGAAATGATGTTCATTTGGCTTTGTCAACAGTGGCTGGGGTATGATTAAATATAAAAGGGTTGGGGAGGGGGCTCGATAGCACAGTTGCCACAGAATTGCTTGATGGGAGATGATCTTAGAGAGGGTGGTGCCATCCACATGCCAGCATGTCACTCCTCCATCTGTCCTCTCTCTTTCAGTCTCCCTTTGACGTGGAGACAAATGTGCTCTGCCATCTCCCCTTAAACACTGCCGAGGACTGCATATCAATTTTTGACAGCGTGGCTTTGCCGTCCATTAAGGCGTAATTATGTTAAAGATCTTCTATCTATTATTTGGTGCTTAGCTGTGCACGCAAATCGCAGTGAGGTCAAGCTCTAATCGAAGTCCGGCGTTTAGTGACTCTGAGTGCCTTGTAGGTTTTTTTGTAATTGGCCTTTTGAACACTAATGGTATGTCATGACTGATGAACTCTTCAGTTTGAGGCCCAATGTATAATTTTTGAGTATCAAGGCCAGACATTAAAGAAAGCAGACAAAGAAAGAACGCTTCAGCTTGCTGACGGTGAGCACATTTCTGGCCATTACTGACTAGTTGGTATGCTCACAATAAAATTTATTTATACCTACTTATTATTGTGAGAGTGGAACGTGGGGGGTTGGAAGAAAGTCAGAAATGAAAGCTAAAGAGGGAGGTGGGTTCAGAGGGTTCTCTCTAGCACCAGAGACGAGGTGCCCTGTCTGGCTTATGGAAAACATTGCATATTAACTGGCTTGAGCTTGTTTGCTCGCTCACACACATTCAGTGAATAGTGCATGTATAATGAGTAATTCCTATTTGTGTTGGATGTGGTATGCTCCCCCTCTGCTGGCCCTTCATACATTATTTGTTGTGGTATTGTTTTCCAGCTGTGAGAGTACTCAACATTTTGCCTCTCCAAAGCACATCAAGACAGAGAGGAGTTTGCAGCTTCACAAGAGCCGATTTTACTCACTGCGTTTGCTTCAATTACTTATATATTTCTATCACTGCTGTGATAAAATACAAATCCCCCCTTGCTTTGCATCAACAACACCAGAAATAATAGCTAAAAATGGATTGCTTTTAACAAAAGTGTAACCAAAGAGCCTCGCAGCTCAGACGTGTTCTTTGAAGTGTACTTCCTGCTGCTCAAAGCTGTGGAGGTGCAGCCGATCACCTCCTAAATATTCTTTCAACAACATGACAACTAGTTTAAACACATCAGCTGAGATGAACGCAGACAAGTCCACCGTTTATAAAAAAAAAAAAGAACACATTTTTGTGTTTTGTGGCAGTCCAACCCCCCCCCCCCCCCCCCGACTGGGACTGCAGTTGAAAAGCATGCAGTGCAATGTGCACAGCAGGTGCCTGCAAACTCCACTGAAAGTCTGTTAAACAAACCAGATCTGCTCCTCTCTCTCTGCTCTGTCTGTGCTGACGAGGGATCAAACGCGCGAATGCTGACACATAAAAAAAACAGCAAGGATTGATGACGAGATCAAGTGGAATTTTAACGGTATTGGTTTGGCGTGAGTGTCCCATGCTGGATGTGCAGAAGCGGTGCTGCCTAATTAGCTATTCCAGACCATCTCTGAGACAGCGCTCGGGGCAGGTGGGCTGTAAGGAGCCGTCTGGATCCCTGCTGTGATGAAAGGGGTCTGGTTGTCACACAAATTTGATTGGATGGTGTTTAATTGCTGCACTCTGGTTGGATGGAGCATTGGTTAATTGTAGCCAAAGCTGGTCTGTGAGCTGGGTTTATGTTCATATATCAGGGTAAAAGCGTGTGGACATGTAACATATGGCACAGGAGCAATAAACTAGATTTGTGTAGGGCCGTGTGCATAACTGGTGGGTTTCAGCATCAGAATGAGCATCCTCTGTTTACCCACACTTGACAAGTCAGAGCTGCAGCCACCATGAGGCAGATGCCTTGTAGCAACATTTCACAATGTGGTTTATTATTTTGAAGTTCTGTTTCAGTACCTCCACAGCACAGAGGAGAATACAACGCTGCTTCAAAATGAGCTGAGGAGCAGAGAGGCGTGAGCAATCAGAAAACAAAATCATAAAAAGTGGGCCCAGAGACAATCCAGCACAAACCCAGGATCTGGGTCTTATTGACTTACTGTCAGTGTAATCCATATCATAACCATCTGCTCCATTGCTGTGAAACACCAAGGGCATATTAGCTGTATGTCTCCTGTGAGGGTTTGAGCTGACAGTAGCCTGAAGGGCTCCGTGGAGTCATTTGGAAGAGTACCTGTAAAGCCACACTACATGAATCCTAATTCTGCTATTGTGTCTTCCTGCTGAAAGCTCAATACTTGTCTTCCTGGGTTAACAGAGGAACACTCCCTTGTTGGTGCCGCAGGAGCATTCTGCCTGTAGATTGATTCAGAGTAACGTCTTTGGAGACTGATTTTCATCTTTTCTAAGACATTTATTTCTGATGGAATTGTTATGGAACTAAAACATTTTTTTGAATCTCAAGCTCCAGAAGCAAAGCGCTCACATTACAGCTGATCCAAAACATTTTTTTTTATCAGCGATGAGGTGATTTTAGAGTCCAGTGGGGCCCCTGGCAAACAATAATCTGACACCAACAAATGTTCACAATTATAGAAAATATCAATATTCAAAATATAAATATGAAGAACATGAAAAACCTTACATTTTTCAAAATACAATATATATTAAAAAGAACAATAAAAATCAGTGCTGTGCAGAGACTTTTACTTCCTGTTCCTGAAAGGAGCCACTCTACTCCTGTAACAATATTCAGTCTTAAACTTCTTAAACTTGCAGCAGATCTTGGTGATAAATTAATGGAATTTGCTCAGTTTCCATCAACTGCTGCCTCTTCCAGTAATATTTAATGCGCAAGTTTATTTTCCACACATCTTTGCATTATGTGTAGAAGTTGAGTAAGGGACAGTTTAACTTGGCTGTAGCCAACCATCAGCCAATGATCCCAGGATTATCCTCAAAGTGCAAACATCTAAATTAAGCTGATCTCCTCTCGGCTTGTCAAGCTCCGCTCATTGTCAATGGGATGGGGTCAAACAAACAGCAGAAACGATGTGACTGGAATGACTAGAAGGCAAGCTAGCGTTCAGAGACAATACCCTGCTGCCACTACAAGAGGGCAGTAAATTACATGATGGATGCAAACAGCCATCAGATCCATGGGACAGGAAGCTGTTCTGAGTTAAGAAGGAAGAAGAGATATCACTTCCATTTAAGTATCGTACTGATAAATTTGTGGTCAAGCTGGTCTTGCCCTGATGGAACGCCACTGATTAAAACCCAAATAAATAACTACCTTCAACATTTGGTCCAGAGTTCATCAACATGTAAAGCCAGGAAGTTTCCTTCTGAGCAGTGTTGACAACCTAGTGACTTTCTAACTAGATATGACGACTTTTAAAATCTTTTTTCATAGAACTGATGAGTAATTAATGACTTAATGACTTATCTAGATCCTTTTTGGACAGACCTCAGTTCACCTCTGACGTGGCTCTGGACTGTCAGAGTTAAGTGGGCTGGACAAATCAGCATCACGTTCAATCAACCAATCATCACCCAGACAAAGTGAGTGAACAGATGCCATTGTATCTGAGATGTCATTGTAAATCGTCAACTGGATGTTTAAGGGGTAGAGAGTTACATTTTGAGACATTGCTTTAGAGTAACGTTTGTCAGCCCTCAGGGGCCCCTACTAACCTGTGGCCCCAAGCGGTTGACTGTTTTGCCTGTTCACAGTTTGAGTGGCAGTTGTCTATTTGTTTGAGCCTCTGTTTACGTCAGCCCAGCTCATAATAATTGTGATAGGTCTAGCTGCTGCTCTTTTGTGAGCCCTCAGTACAACAACATATTATAATGTCAGTTGGGCCAAAACACACAGAGGTCATCTTCTGTCAACTGCCTCCAATAACCCTCTTTTTATTCAGCACTCCTCAGAATCTGTGGAACAACCAGTTGATGGAGCAGCTGCACAACCATCTGACCGACTGTGGCGTTTTTAATGAAACCTGCTGACTTCTCCCATTCCACTGTGACATGAGCTGGAATAATGACCAATCTCTGTCTGTCTGTCTGCAGGCCTATGCACCATCACTCCCTCTCGCCTGGCCTCAACTTTGACCCTGTCCCAACTTTGAAACATTAAGGTTCACCTGAAGTGTCTCACTTTTATCAGCCCAGAGAGGGAGATTTCTGTTTGCCTGCTTGTGCAATGGAGTGTGGGGGGGTGGGGGGGTTAGGCAGCCCTAATCTAGTCTTTGTCACTAAATATCAAGTAGACTGCCAGGATAACAGAGTGTGACAATGCAGGATAAAGTGCTCCAGATGGGTGTTCATTCCACGTCTATTCCTGTTCCCCTGTCTTCCTCCCTCTCCCTCTGTATCTGGCTCCTATCCCTCGTGCTCACCTCCCCTTTCTTGTTACATTGTGTTATCCAAGGTCTGATCCCTGTTCTTAGTTTTAATATCTTTCTCTCCACCAGGTGAATCTCACAAAATGAAACATTGTGGGCAAACCAAGGACTCTGGTGTGTGTGTGTGTGTGTGTGTGTGTGTGTGTGTGTGTGTGTGTGTGTGTGTGTATGTGTGTGGCTGTGCCTCCCTGGGCTGTAGTCTGAGCTGCCCGACTGATGAGTCAATACATGCAGCACAATCCGTAGCTTTTAGCAGAAAACCAATATGCTGCCTTATCGACTTGTCTAAAGATAAAACAATGCTATATTTTGGTGGCTTAAGCATCTGAAAAGCTGTAAATAGTGTTAAGTCTGAGGAGAGAGGGGACAGAGACAGAGAATTAGGGTGTAAGGAGAGAAAGAAGATGTTACAGTGCTTTCACTGGCACATTTAGGCCAAGGATTCCTGATGATTTATAGACTCACACAAGGCCTGGTTTTATTGAGCACAACTGCAACAAAAGGATGTCGTGGACACTGCCCTTATAATTGGGCTCATCCTATTTCTTTGTTTACTGCAGCAGGTAGCTGACAGCTAATCCTATGCAAAGCCTGATAATTGAAGGCTTTCCCCAGCAACGAGGCTGTCAACTGCCCCCGAATCAAAAGCACATATCTCACCTTTAAAGTAGACGGGGAACACACATACTCACACACACACATGCGCGTGTTGGTTGGTTCAGGGCTTAAGCCTCAGAGGGAAAATAATTTGTTTCTTTAAAGGGGCTAAGAGAAAAAAAGAGGAGCCCGTGGAGTTAAAGAGAGATGATCATCGAGCTGTCCAAAAACATATGGAAACAGACCCTGAGAGACACACAGGATGAAGATAAAGCTGTTTTCCAGCTGCTGTGTGGACTAATGTTATCAGGTTAGCTAGACAGATGAACAACACCTCTGGTGAGGGCCAAACAGGGCCCCTCTTATAAATTAAATTTAGAGGGATCCTCCTTGTTGTGAATCAGTAGAGACTGGCTCCCTAAACAGTCAACATCAGCTCTGAACCCATCCCCCAATCTCTCTATCAATCTCTACATCTCTCCATAAATGCCAGGAGCCGATAATTAATGATAGATTGGTGGTTAATGAAAGATTTATGCGGCATAAAGGATGCTTGGCAATCAGGGGGCGTGTTGGAGGCTTTTGAGCTTTGACAGCACAACGCCACATCAATTGCGCCCTGGAGACAAGTGTGCGGTAATGGCCCGACAGTCAAGGCAATGACAGTTGTAGGTGAGGTGAAGGAAAAGAGAGGAAAAAAAAAACAAAGCAGCCGGGCGTCCCTCGGTCACCAGTTGTGACACGCAGCAGAAGGCGGCCCGGTCGGCTCAGAGCATCCTTGTGACAAAGCAGACAGCCGTTTAACCTCCAGCCCCCGTCAGGCACGTCTGAGGGGGAGTGGGGAGGAGTGGGGGGAGGGGGAGGCACACACTCCTGACAAAATATTTAATTCCAACTTAAAAGGTTATTTCACAATAACACACGGTCCCCCTTGCCTCTTTTTCTCTCTGTCTTCTTCCCCTCCACAGCATTCAATTTATTTCCTTCAGATGCACGCTTCACTGGGTACTGTAGTTGACTCCCTCTCTCACTACAACTGCCGGCTTATTAAGTTTCCATGGCAACTTGCCGCATCCACTTTGTTTTATTCAAGCCTGTTGGGACCCCACAGGGTAAAGCTTAGCCGGAACACCAGGAAGCGATGGGTTTAGAGGGGGAAGAACAACCTGCGGCAGCACCGGGGAGAGGGATTGTTGGAGAATTGCTCATTGCCCTCCGCTCCATTTAACCCGCTATTGGGCAGCGGAGCTGAAGCAGTGCTTTTTTATGTCATTGTGTCTCCTTGCATCAGGCCAAATATTAAAATATATTGACAGAAGCTCTATGACTGAAACTACCTGCGGGAGGAAAGCCATCTTTGTTTTACAATAAGACAAATGCTTTGAAATAATCTTTGCACTTCAAATCTTTGCCTTATGATGTCACTGTGCCCTGTTGAAACCAGGCAGTGTCTGGTGGTCTGCCGCTTTGGTCAGACTGAAATATCTCAGCAACCACTGGATGGTCTGCCATGAAATTTAGCCCAGACTTTGATGAGTTCCTGATTTTTCCTCTGGGACCAATAGTAGGTTGACATTTTTGGTTTTTAACAACATGCCATGACAATGACATGTTGAAAATGATTGTTAGGACATTTGGTGCAGATGTTCATGGTCCTCTGAGGATGAATCCTGGAGAGTTTATTGATCCCTTGCACTTCACTAACCCTGTGAAATAACTCAAGACCTATTAGACGCTTTGGTGTATCACTTGTATTCATGGTAATAATATACCATTATATATGCCCAACTTTTCCTCTGTCAAGCTCCAGATGTTCAAAGTTTCCTTGTCCAGTAAAAATGTCAAGTGCTATTAGAAGGACATTTATGGCTCCCACATGATGATCGCTAACTTTTTGTCTGCTTCCACCATCAGGTTTCAGTTTGGCCAGTATCTTTAGTTTATGACCAGATCTGGTAAATATGGTAAACATTACACCTGCTTAGTATTAGCATGTTAGCTTTGACAGCATAGTGATGTTAGCTCAAAGCACTGCTGTGTTTACAGCTCCTTATACACTGGTTAAAAAACCAGCAAAGACCCACTAACATCTGCAACGGAAATGGGTACAATCATCATTCCCGCCTGGATCAAATGACTCTGCAGTAGTCACATTTATCCGCTCTGGCTTCGATTGTGTGAACATGTTCATTCTTGCCCTCTTTCTTGGCGTGGAGTCTTTTAGAGCACAAGTGCTGTAAACAGACGTGTCGCCTGCCCAGCATGGTGCTGTAACACCAGACACACACTGCACTCTGGCCGGCAAGTGTGAGCAGCAGCCTTGAAGTAACTTTCAAAAACACACAATCAAAACATCTCATATCAAGAGTGCAACACTTACAGGAACTCCAACCTGGGGAGGAGACACAGCAGCTCACCTCCATGTGTATGTGTGCTGTGTCTGTGTGGGTGCTCTGCAAAGCTCTGTAGTGTAAAATATTAACATGTTTTGTTTTTAAAAAGCCTTATATGCATTACTTTTGTTGTAAAAAAAGGGTGTTTATGTAGTTGAAGTAAATGATATAATTTTCATATATAACATTATCATGGAAACCGGCAATAAAAAGTTTCAAACCAGTTGTGTTTGAGCTTTAAGCTCATTAGAAAAAAGCTCCACGCTTGCAAATAGCCACTGTTACTGGACTCTGCAGGGCTTTTACCATCAGGGGTTCAAACCCCCTCCTCATTGCTGTCTGTAACTTTAGAATGACTATTGCTGAGCTAATATGGACTGCCATTGATTAGATCATACATTTTCATTTCATTACCTAATTATCAATTCAACTCTGTGGGACTGTTTGAAAGAGAATAGATGTAATCTAACACAGTATAAGCTAATAATGCTAATTTGATTTTACAATTTGAAATTTTATATGCATACTAAGTAGCCTTGTTAAGATATTTTTACCAAAGAGATAATTAATTATTTCATTTGACAAATGAGAAATTGTCTTATCTTTAAATTACTCCTCAAGGTATTACACCAGATTTAGAAATTCAGCTCTAATTTGATGCAGTTCTTTCAAGACGTCTGTGCCCACATTATAGTCTTCATTAACTGTCACTTCTATGAAAGACCACAGATTTCATTAACATAGGCTCCACACAATCAAGGCCCCATTGAAAATTATTCCTCTTGTAATGTATGCTCAGGGCAGAGAGGGGATCTTTTTCAAAAACTGCACACGTTTTAAGTCATTTCATTGACAAATTACCATTAAATATACTTTGACCACATGGTGCCACAATCAGTGCCCCGTCAATGGGCTCAGAGCAAGGTCAAGTTCACTGGAAAATGGCTGCTAAAGGTGATTGGAGGGGACACTAACTGCATTGGTTAAATAATATTGATAGGTCCCGCTCACAGTGCAATGTGAGTGGCTCACAGCATTTAAGGGATGTTGTTTTGGGATGTGGGCAGATGTATTGCCTGTATATGGAGGGGATTTGGCTCGTTAGGAGCCAAACGTATGAAAACATTTAATCTGTGCTCAGAAAGGATAATTAGAGACAATGAATATGTCTCCTCCTAATTGTTTATCCCTCGGCCAGCATGAAACCATTAACAAACACGACTCAGAGCCATCAATTTCTCTTCTTTATGACAGGGGTTTTAAATACGACCTCGTCACTTTGGCAAAGTTGTTGGAGAGAAATGAAAAGGCTATAATGAGTGGGAGGGAAAATATGATAGAAAACATCAAACACAATTAGAATTTTTTTTTTTTCTTTTTTCCAACATAGCGTCGTGGATCTGGGTGCAAAAAGGAAACAGTGCAGGGATGTGAGCTGGGCGAGCTGGCACTGATTTAAGAGTGAAGGCCATTGGGGGCCAGATAGTAAATCATGAATGGTTCCACTGTGTCTCAACCTAGAGCTATAGAGCTGGACTCCAAACCCATGCACACACATACACACACATTGGCACTGGCACCCACTGCACACTCCACTGGTCCAATCTTTTCATTGCCTTGGTGTCACTATGGAAACCCCCCACACCACCGGCACCATCACTCCCACAACTGTCCTCTCCTCAGTAATCCTTGGGGCTGTAAGGAAACGATACTGAAGCATGACTGAAAGGAATGGATTGTCGGGGGTGGCTGGTGGAAAAAAACCTTTAAAGGACTCGGACAAGTGTGTCATGCCTCTAGTTATCCCTCCACACCTGGGCGAAGGTGTGCGCTTGTGCGTGTGTGTGTGTGTGTGTGTCTGTGTGTTTCAGAATCAATACAGAGTGGGAGCAGAAATACTGTAGAGCCCAGTCAACCAGGGAAGCATGTTGGTGTTTTTGTGCATGATTGCCTGCATGCACCTTTAAGAAAATTGCCTGTGATTAGCTGTAGTTTATCAGCGGTCACGGTGTAAATACCACATGTAATGCATTCACTGCCAACCATCAGGCTCAGGCACAAAGGGATCATTCTGTCAGCACAGTGATCTCATCGCTAAGCTATCTCTGTCTGTTAGTGCCCTGGTAGGATATTGGCCTCTACAAACAGTGGATTGTCCACTCCTGTTATTTTTTTTTTTTGCTACTCTTCGTCTGGATTATTTTGTCCAGTTTACCTGATAAATGAACTTAAATCTTTTATCTTCTCAGTCCTAAACAGAGCCTTATATGGAGTTTCCACTCCTCTGTTTTTTTGCTATGCTGAGGGGAGGTGCAGATGCAAGAGATATGATATGGGACTGACATAAAAAAGGGGGAGGGAAGGATGAGGGGGGAATAGGGAGTAGCAAAACTCCAAGAGCGAGAGGGGGAGTAAAGGAAGTAAAGGATGAGACACCAGGGAGGGTAAGATTAAGAAGAGGGAGGGAAGGACGAAGAGGGACAGAGGATGACAGTGGGTGAAAGACAGAGCGGGGAGGTAATAAGTCCCTCTTCCAATCTGGTGTTGTTGAGCAGGGGTAGTAGCAGAGCACACATTCCATTAGGCTGTAAATATTGACTCAGCAGCGAACAACTGGTTTCTATTGCATAGCAAACAAAGCTATTGTGTGCCTGGCAGCCCTGAAAGGCCTCTGTTTGCACATCACGCTCACGGCTGATAAGTAGGCAGGCTCATTCACTGCAGGGGTCTGATACATCTTTCTTTTCCTCAGTGTTTTTTTTTTTTTTTTACCTTTTCTCTCTATCTGTCTCCCACGCCTGGCCTCAAGCCACCAGGCCAACAACCTTGACTGTAATCCTCCTCGTGGTGTTTCCGAGTAGCTGAATGTGTGACTGAATTAATCGTGGGCGTTCCCATCGCAAACAATAGGCTCAGACATGTTATGCAGCAATAACTGGCTGGTGTAATAGTCAACGACTGGCAGGTCATCAGCGTGAATAAAAAGTACATTTGAACAACACTCAGACATCACGGCGAGACAAATGTTTGCAGCAATATTTGCCTTGATGACTGTACCGAGGGCTCTGCTGTTTGTCTGCAGATTACATTGTGCGTTTACATGTTGACCTCTGAACCTGTGTGGCTCTCTGAAGGATTTCTGGCCTGGGAGGGGACTTGGAGTCATCATCTACATGAGACTGTTGTGCATCCACGCCCTTGGTGGATTGATACATTACACACTCTCCACTATTGCACCATATGGGCTGACTCAGGGTATTGGGGCACCAGGTTGTCTTACATTAGCCAAGACTTATTGTGTTTTGTCTCAGGTTTGCGTAGTGTGGACGTGTACTGTATGTGTGGTGTCATCACTCTACGTAGGTGGAAATTGATTATTGCTTCATATGGGCCATTAAGGGGGAAGTAGGGTGTTCGTTTCAGGTTCAACAAACTAAAACGTATTTAACTCCTAATGTCTCATCTAATTATCATAATTTCGCAATATTTTCACATGAATTTGTTTGTTCGTGTTTTATAAAGATTTATTCTATATCTAGAGTGAAACTTCACACAAAAACAGTGGACAATGGCAAAGCCTTTTTTAAGAAGCATTGATATATCACTCACATTGATATATTTTTGGTGTACTTCCTACAAAGACAAATATATATGTATTTATTTCTCTTTAGTTTTTTCAGAACTGGAGAGTTCACGAGAGGTGAAATGTCTTGAAGAATCTGCTGTAAACATCTTGATGACACTGTGACCTGGTCGACTTTTTCACTGTTGGCTTTTGAACTGACCTTCTCTGCCCCATCCTGACAGATCTCTGACCACTTCTTCTTCTTTGTGATATCTGCTGATCATGTGACTTCATTTACATAAAGATTTTACCTGGTTGACGTTTTTAAATTAAGTTTAATATGGAGGTTATTAGCCTCAATTTGCAGGGGACAGAGTAAAAAACCTTCTCTGGTGAAACAGTGATTATACTTTGTGTTACTGTGAAGAGGGAAAATGAAATTCAGAAATGGCTCAACACTTACATGATGGTTATCATGTAAGTGTTATTATATGTCACAAGATTCATCAAGTTTTTTGAGCACGTGTTGAAATATGCTCCATTGTGTAACATCACGCTGCCTGTGTGTTTACATGATTCAGCCAACTGAATGTGGAGGCCAGGGCTATAATTCTATGGTGCAACATGAAAACCTGAACTGCAGTCACTTGTGATTTTGTAAGCTCCTAAAGCACAGACGCATTGCTATGTGCATCCTTCCACTCATCCACCCACCCACACACACACACACACACACGCACATACACACACACACACACACACACGCACTTCCCCTGCCAGTCTGACTGTTCGTTTGCCAAAGTGACACTTACTTTAAAGAACCCCACGAGGTCCTGTGTGGTATGTAGGTTTAGGTGGTACATTATAATTACATTGCTTTTGTCACTGTGTGATGTTCCAACAGATGTTCACAGAGGAAGTGCCCAGGAAGGCACAGTGCTGTTTATCACTGTCTGCCGTGAGATCGAAGACTTTAATAATGCTCCTCCACAGCAAAGAAAAACGGTAGTAAAAATGAAAGCCAACCCATCAAAGCACAATATGTCCAGGCGACAGCTTTGCAGAAATGCTTCCTCTCCACCGCCACCCTCCCCCCATGTCTTACTCAGGCTCCTCTCTTGTCCGCATCTATTTTCCCCCATCTCCCTCAGTACCACCACCACCAGCAGCCCCTGGGCCCAGCCGGCTGCAAGTGGACAAGTGGCACATTTGCACTGATAAGATGGATTCACTGCGACCTTTCTATTGTTCAATTGGCAGTTGGCAATAGCGAGGATGGGAGTCCTTCCAAATTAAATATTTGATTCATAAACACCAGGGCCCCTGAGCCGAGGAGGGCCTGAGATGCATGTAATTCCACCGCAGGACACTGAGACCTTTAACGGCAAAGACAAGGAAGGTGGAAAATCCTCATGAATTGTCTCAGTTCTGAGTCTCACTGCTATTAAATGTTGGGTTTTACTTTGCAGTTGGGGGTTGAAAAAAAGCAAAAAAAAAAAAGCAGAGGAGCATCATTTGAATAATGTTTCTGTCAGCTTCTCAGTTACCACCACCCCCCAATCCTACTTCACTCTCCCCTCAGTTCATCCTCATGTCCCCCTGGGAGGAATCTGCTACGATTTACTGCAACACACAGCAAAGCTCTACATGCACAGTCCACACATATGTGCACACACACATGCCAGATCACCAACATGCCTGGTGGAGTGAAATTTGACTGGGTAGGATTTCAAAGTGAGCATCGACCGAATTCCCCACTGTTTCCCTGCGTGTTACAGTGCGTCTTACTGCCGTGCATTTGGAATCAAAAGGGGCGGTGTTGCATGGGAAACATTGTTTCAAAGGCCCCTGCTGCTGTTTTGGCTGAATATCAATGTTACTGTCAGATTTTAATCCCATACAGTACTATTGTATGAGTTTGATACCAGAGAACAAAGGTTATAGCCCAAGGCGAGGTTTGATAGTAGCCTGTATTCCCCAGCGTAGGAGAGGGGACATCCACTAGATGTGTCGGTGCTACCGTCTGCTTTCGGCAGAGCTGAAAGTTTTTCCTCTTTGTTTCATCTCTTTGGTTTGTATGGAAAAGAAAAAATATCTTTCTGCATATCAACCAGATGTGGTGCTTCCATTTCTCTGAACCCTGACGACCTATTTAAAATGAATGTTTAAGTACAGTTGGGGAAGATGTTATTTGTAATAACATATGCAATCACATGAGGTTTGAACGTGATAAATATAACTCAGGAAATGCAAATGAGAAACTTAGGTCTTCATTTTATTTACTTTTGTGTTCCCTTGTTATCTTAAGGGTAGTTATAAACTTTACATGAGTGTGAGACAGAACGCACACTCGAATATCAAGATCAAATAATCCCTGGTGGAGAATTAACAAGTCATATAAAGTGGTATAAAACCAAACAAGCAAGCATTTGCATAAACTTTTATATGCCTTTAAAATAGCATCCACAAATGGTATTAGATGAACATCGGTGTTACAGTGGGGTCAGTGAATCATCTTTATAGTTCTATCACAGCAACACAGTATGTAGTGTAGTTACTAAACATAAGGGCAGCTGGGTGTTGCTTTACAGTCTCTGGAGTTAACTTGCTTTTTTTGGAAAACTATCTCTGTCATTGTTAACTTGTTATTGTCATGGCTCAGTGTGTCTTTGTTGTTCAGGCAAAGTAAGCTTTGTCTCATTTCAGGGGACACATCCTTTGCTGGCTGCATTTGAAGACTGAGTCGTCTAGGTTGTCCCATTTCGAAGGCTCCTTGATATGTGGCTTAGAAATGTGCCCTCCTTTTCCTGGGAAACAAAGGATCCAACGGGCAGCTCCTTCACGGCCCAACCTATCCCAAGATTAATTGTGTGCCAGTAATGAAAATAATATGGCGGCAAAATGGTAGGGGTTGGAACAGCTGATGACGCAAAGCGAAAATCTTTCATAGACCATACTGTCCCATTTTGGCTCAGCCTTCTACAACGGCCACAGAGAGCCGCACCTTCGTGGTCTATTGTATATACATTCTGTCATTGTGTTATTTATGGATGAAAATATAGTGAAAATCTATTATTCCTCTTTTTGAACCCCCTTTGTGAAGTACTGATGTAGACAACATTTGGAGATTTTCGCTGCAGCTCCACTTTAGCATGTGCTGCTCAGTGCTAGCAATTAGCATTATCTCAAAGTTATAGTTGTAGCAACTCTAGCGACAGCAGTACAATACGTTTAATACAATACATTTAAAAAGATTAAAAAGAATCCCCACAGTCATGGGGCGAGGCTGATCAGTGAGGGAACAAAGATCCAGAGTCTCGAACAGAAGCTGTCCTATCATATTAGTTGTTTTTCACTCTTCTCGGTGACCTGCAGATTAAGATGCTACAGGACAAGAGGCCATGGTACAAATACGTCCCTGTGTCAACTTATTGTCCCAATGGCAACCAAACATCTAGTTTGCTAGACAAGTCTGAAGAGCTATTGTGACGGACCAACTACCAGCTGATAGCCTCGTGATTAGCTTGCTGGCCACAGTAGTTCATGAAGTGGCTCTGAGAGTGGGCAGTTCACACCTGCATTAACATGTCTCTATATGCATCTCAGTGACCATTGCGATCCGATCTCATTTCTCCAATTTATACGCAAACAAATGATCTGTTGTCTTTAGGCAAGTGTGTGTGTGGACGGGCTGAGCGACTCACTGGCTCCACAGCTACACAGATTATACAGGTTAGCCAAATTAGGCCTTTAAAATAGTAAAACATTTTCAGTTCTGTATGAAACTGTGACAGGACTAATTCGACTGTGGCAGAGGACGTCAGTGGAGTCAGTGGTCCTTCAGTGTGGCTCAGAGCACATTTGCATTTTGGCCACATGTGGGCCAGATGTAAGTGGTCAGAGCTCAAATGCCTCCTCAGTGTGTCTTCAAACACATCGAACTATTTGCTTGTGATCAGATCAGCTGAAAAGGGCCAAAGTCACCACATTTCTTCAATCACCTAAACAAAAAAAAACCAAAACATACTTGGGCCTTTTAAAGTACCTGAGATCCTTCCTGCCTTTGTAGGGTCTGTCTGCAGTGATCTGTTGAGGATGATCTTTTTCCAAAATCTTGGTTTAAACCTTTTATTATTAATATTTTAATAATTAGTTACAGTGAAGAGCTGGCAGGTGGAGGTTAAGGCAGGGCTGCTTGATGTTTTAGAGGTGGCTGATCTGAACCACGAGGTAACCTGAGGAAAAGCTTTCTTGGCGCGGTGTTTTGAGTAAACCAGCTCTTCTCAGGCTAAAATATTTTATATATTATTTTATTCTATATACTTCTAATAAATACTGAGATGAAACTCTCCAACCCTCTTTTTCCCCATTTTCAGTCTTTGTTTAATAAACTAACCGTTGCTCCTGGCTCTGACATGTACATATGAGAGACAAGTCTGGATGTCTGACTCTACATATATGATACAGTCCTACATGAATTTATACTGAACTGTGGGACAGATCGTATATGGTTTTATCATACCTCCTGTTTAACCTGTGTAAAAGGTGTAAGGTTACTGATATAACAAATGAGGTTAAAAAAAAAGAGTGACAGGGTGAGTTTATGTAGGTCCTGGAAAACTACAGACAGAGTCCATTATCAGGATATTGAGGGAAAGGTCATAAAAGTTGCCGGGTGTGGAATCAAATCATCTGGGTCGATCTAAGTGTCTGTTAAAGGTAAATACCGACACTGGCTGCTGCTTTTTGCCTCATTCACTTCGGCACATTTTTTTGCATTTTATTATCTTTTTCTCATCTCATGGATGACTGGTAGAAGTCGCAGTACAAGCTTCAAACTCACACATATTAAAGTATTTCCTGAAGTGAATGCTGATTTCATTTGATACCTGTACCAGACCAAGTTTTCTCCTTCCTGCCTGAAACTTATGGACGTGTCTGATGAATAGATGCCTGCTCCTGAGGTATATGAACATTAAGCAGCATTTTTAACATCCTAAGGACCACGACAGCAAAAATGAGAGAACTCAGAGGCAGTCAGAGCAAGTTGTAGGTGATCTGCACCTGAACACCAGGGGCTGTACAGATCATGATCATTAAAGAGCCTGGAAAGACCTGACACATTAACTATACTATATAAGCAGCAACATGTGCACCTCAGTAGCTGATACTGAATCATAAACCCTCTGCTTTAAGTGGTACAACATGTAAGTGGAGTGCATACTTCCCCTCATGTGTTATGTAATTTGCAGACAGAGTGAACTTGCTTTAAATATCTGCCACGGCACTGCAGTTCTGCGTAGGACAGATATAGACGCTGGGCCGACTTGTGTCATCGAGTGAGATGGAGGCAACTCTCCACACTGCTGACCACTGGTGGAGGAGCTCACATAGCTGTGACATTTACAGGAAGTGAAACCAGATCCAATTATACTGATGATTTATTGTGTCACTTTCGACTTTAGATGTAAATGTGCTGTTTATTAAATGAAGAAATATTATCCACCAACAGCAGCTGTACATCAACTCAATTATAATTTTCTATTATAATCATCTTAATAAACCCTGTTGCTTACATTTATGCAGCTGTGATGGTTCCTGACTATCCTGCTATGGTGGCAGTGGAAAGTTTGCTGTGTTTCATGTCTTTGAAGGTGACAGAGGGATGTGATCACAGCAGTCAGATTTGGAGCACCTGGGCTCCCACAGCATAAAAGCAAATGCCCACACTGCTATATAAAGAATAAGGAATAAGGGAATGGACACAATATATGATGGTACATTTGAGTTTTTATTGTAATAAAACAGAAAAACTGAAGAAACAAACACAAATATGGGGTGATATATATCAGTACTGTAAATGAACATGTGTGGGTTTTGTGAAATAAACCAAAAATCAAAAAAGAAAAATGTGCAGACGCCGCTCTGGATGAGTCCAGATGAGGGATGAGCCCTCATATGGGAGAGAGCCCTAACCCAGATATCTATTACTCCATATATGTGTTTGTTTCTTCAGTTTTTCTGTTTTATTACAATAAAAACTCAAATGTACTGTCATATATTGTGTCCATTCCCTTATTTGTCATGGCTCAGGAGTCAGGTTGTAACACATCATCGTGTTTTGTTTCACGTTGTCTTCAATCAGTTCAAGCATTCAAGTGATTTTTCTTAACCTTCTGATACAACCCATAGAAGTGTCTCCTGAAATAGCTCCCCTACAGGTGTACTGGACCTTGGCGATCATAGTTACAACAGTAAGCACGTGGACTTCATCACCATGGTTACTCAAATAATGGTCAGGCTTGGTTAGGTTTAGGAAAAGATGGTGATTTGGGTTAAAAATAAATATTTACTCAATATTTGTTGTCGTGGTTACAATAACAACAACATGGTTAACTGTTGAACAGTCATAGCTAATAAAAACTGCTACTTTCACATGGGAATTGAACACTGCTCTCCTGTGTCATATTCTTGTGTTTTGTTGCTGATGTGAACTTTGTTGCTGTAGAATCTGCGTCACTGCATTTTTCACTTTGTTACTGTAAATTACTACGACTGCTACATGTCGCCTAGCAACAAAGCCTAAATATGGGTCATAATTTCCTGCTGACTCATGACATATAGGCTCAGTTTTCACAGGTTTGCATTCCAATTAATACAGTCTGAGTTGTGTTTATGAAGACAAATAAACTGGGAGTCATGTGTGAAATAATTTCACACACATTTCATATTTTTTGGGAACAATTAAAACAGATGAAAAGTGGCTCCATCAGATGGCTCCTGCAGGATGACAGACCTTGGTCACTTAATCACATACTGACATCATGTTTTTCTAATCTGCAGTGTTGAATGAAAATGGTGCTCTGAGTGAGAGACAATGCTTCTCTGTGTAGTTTACAGTTATTTTAAAATGTATTTGCCACATGCATGTTTCTTCAATTCATCTCATTTTAACATGACAATTGTGGTCAGTGGTTCATGCACTAAAAAGAAAAGGGAAAAGGAAGGAGAAATCAACTCTTTGTGTTAGACAGCGCAGTGCAAAAGGAAAAAAATATTACTATTCAAAGCCTTTAAATGAATTTAAAAACAGTTACTTTAGTGCATTTGCAATTCAATCACTGTCTTGGATTAATGCATTAATGCAATTTGCATTCCTACTTTGAGCTGAGCTGTGTGCGCTGATGCACACGAGAATCACAATAACAGCTACTTTATACGATATTCAGCTACATTATCGTCATTTATGATCACCTGTGTCGCTCATTTATTCCGGGGATCTTTGAGACATAATCTGTGCAGTGCAATGTATGTAATGTGTACAGAAACAACAGCAGGCACACTGTACAGAACCGAAGGATGCATGGTTTGATTCCGCTCAGATCCCTCCCACTGTTCAACACTACCCTCAGAGGCTGTAGTGTGTTTTCATGATGCAACATACTTGGCAGCTGGCGCAGTTGCGGAGCCTTGTCTGCTCCAAGTAAAAGACCCGGCAAAAGCCCTAATGTTTTGTGACTAGAATTTTGATCATTTAAAATCTTTCTTTCACACTTGTTTTCTCTGCTCTCCCTCCCTTTTCTCTCCAGTTCTCTCCGCACCAGCCTCTCTGTCTGTGGAAGTCACAGAATCACAGAATAATGAGTTCCTCATCCTCCTGCGGTGAGCCACACTCACTGTTGCAACCCAGGGCTTCTTTGATATAGATTCTGTTTAAATCAACGGTCCCACTTATTGTTGGGTTTCCTTGAAAGGTCACACTCTCATTAAAACTAATCAACACTGGAAGTTTTAAGATCACTTTTGCCCTTTTGAAAGAATGAGACAATTTCTGCCCGTGGAACAGATTATCCTTTCAAATAAAAATCTGACCGCAGAAATGTGAGATTCTGCAAGATCAAAGACACTGAGGTGGACGATCCATATCTCACATTGATTTTATTCCTGAAATTAAATTAGGTGCCACCACTGTCACACATTAACTGTGATGTTACTAAATAAAATGGATTTCATTAAATGGAAAACAAGAAAATCTATTAGCACAAGACGTGATACTTGGGCCTGCAGCCATACAGACTTTCCTGTGTGTTCTGTCTGCATGTTGAACCTCCATAGTAACAGAGATTAAATTAGCGGAGCAGTTAAATGGAGGTATGATGTCTGGTATGCAGGCAACGATATCCTGTTTACTCACAGCTACCAGCTCTGACTTCACATGCATCCACGCAGCTGAGAAAATCGCTGCTCAAGCTTCTTCTTTAGGGCTTGAATATGTGAAACTATATGGCTGCAATTGATTCTAAACTAGAGAAGAGCAACTGTGCATGACAAGCCTGTCAAGCTGTCGATTGCTCCATATGCTGAATCAGTGTACATAACACCAGTGTTGGATGTCTCAGGAGTCTGCAGAGGGGTGTCCGTTTTATCCACACTGTGAAACTAAAAACACAGCAACACGCAAGTGTAAGGGAAGGATTAAATATATGTGTCTGTCTGCTCTAAACTACAAATGTTAGTGTGTCTAACTAGCTCATTATGTAGTAACCTGGCATGAGTGTTATAGGTAGCTGATCATAGATTTGCATGATATTTCAGGTCCTGGTTAAGAGGAAAGAAATCCATAGACAATCTTTCCTGACTCGTAGATGAAACCACTCATAAATGCATAAGAAACCACTGTTTTAGAAAATATTTATGAAAATCATAATACAGTACAGGGCAGTATGGTTTGTGGACGGACAGTAACTGTGAAGTTGTAAAAAAAATGTTTGAAGGAAATTTGTTGAGTTAGCAGTTACTGCTACACTGCTAAGCTAGGCTACTTAGCATTCATTGACAGTTGGTACCTCTATAATGATTTAAATTTTATCTTCCACTTAATTCTTGCACTAGTTAAACTATTACGGTGATGGAGCATCAAAATGAATCCAATCACAGGAAACAGGAACAAGGTATTCATGTCTCATCTATCACATTTATCTGTCTCATCTCACAAGCTAAACTGAATTAGCCAAAATACAGTCACAGCAGTTTTTACAGCTGTGATCATTACATTAGCTGGACTTGTGTTTCTGTGTTAACTAACTTTGAAGATAAGATATAAAAACTGACATGAGAACACAGAATGGGAAATCACACTCACTGCTGCTATAACATTAGCACCTCTCTTCTGCTCTTTTAAGGAAGTTCACATCCCAACAACCTCACCTGAACTTGTTACCTGAGAAAGTCTTTCATTTGCCAAACTAAACTATCAGCCCTCATTCTCAACTCTGACGTATAAGGTATTAATTTGTATTTTAAAATATGAAGCATGACTATGAGGCATGACCCGTGTAGGGT
Source organism: Rachycentron canadum (assembly GCA_038496675.1). Classification (NCBI taxonomy): domain Eukaryota; kingdom Metazoa; phylum Chordata; class Actinopteri; order Carangiformes; family Rachycentridae; genus Rachycentron; species Rachycentron canadum. The sequence goes on from CM076667.1 coordinate 2,146,307, forward strand.
GTACCCCACCCTCGCCTAATGTCAGATGGGGTTGTGTCCCTGTGCAGATGAACTGTATGGGTAATGGGTGGGTGGATGGAAACATGAAGCAAAAGTCAAACAAGTTTCTTGATCAAGTATGCTCCTCTAAACATCCAGTCCAGTCAGGTCATGTTATGATAAAATAACATTTTAATTACATATTTATTGAAAATAATACATGGCTAAGTAGCCTCACCTTCTATGTGTGTCATCAGTGAGGGTTCATATATTCATGCTCAGTGAATGTAGTTTAGCCCATATGTTTTCCCATGAAGGGCTTAAGACCATTTTACATGGTGCTTTTAAAAACAGATTTCAGTCCTAATAAAATCTCGTCTGGTAATGAAAGCCCCCTGTGTGAGACCCACTGTTTCAAAATGAATGGAGAATTTTGTTAAGCTGCTGGTGTTATCACTGTAAACTGCAGTGTAAAGTTTGACAGATGTAGAAACAGTCACTAAGAGGAGAGGGATTTAGTCAATGGTTAATTGTGTGTTATCTAATCAGAAATAGCATAAATTTTGGAACGTGTCAAGCTGGTGAGCTGGAAGCTGAGCCCGAGCACTGATAGCTGTGTGACTTTTGCATGGGCGTGTGCAGACACAAACACTCCCACACACTGCTTTATCTCTGAGTTTATCTTGAGATGAAGGCCAGCCAGTCTGAGGCTCATCAGTGACTTCATGAATCAGAAAAAGATAGACAGATGAGTAATATTGGATTCTACTGCGTATGATATGGATAGGAAGGCGGGTAAAGACCGAGGCAACAAACTAATTACGGATCAGGATGGATCTCTCTGCCCACAGAGGTAGATAACAGGAGTAAGTCAAGAGCTGAGGATGAAGAGATCTGATTAAAAAAAGAAGGTTGGGCGGCAGACAGCAGTGTTTACACTCCACACTTGAACTCAGTTAACTTAATGCAGATTCTACACAGGATAAACATAATCCCATAGCTGAACTTAAAGTGACCCAAAAAAATAAATAACCCTTATTTTCATGATGACTGTCATCACCACCTACCTACAACAACTGTAATAGCTTTTGCTTGAATTATTTATGTGTGATATATTCAGGTGGCACAGTGAGTTATACAGCGGCTCCCCCTCTTAGAAAGAACAAGAAAATATTTGCAACAGCTCCAGCAGTGATGAATGAGGCCGTTCCGTCGAGTTTCCAAAATAAAGGAGTGAAATAACATGGGCGTGCGAGGAACTCCGTGTGAATGAATTGTTTTGGCTGCGATCCAGAGAGCTCCTCCGGCAGAGCCAGTTAAAACACAGATAGCGGTGCGGCTCATTGTTATGTTGGGGTCCGCCCCAGAGCTGGGATTTGTGTGTAGAGTAGAAAAGCAAGGGAATGAAATAGTAACACAAACTGGAATGGGAGGGGATATTTTCCATTGTGCAGGGTGATGTGACAGTGGGGTTATACAGGGTTGCTGCGATGTCCTTGGGGAAAGGAGGTGAAACTTAACAAAGGCTCTCACAAGCTCAGACAAGTGCTGTGAGCTAGGCTGAAGGTTTTGAAGAAAAACACTGGCGTAACCCATCACCTATATACGTGCATGTCATAAAAAGTGTCTTAGTGCACTGTCACTAATAATTTTTCATCCATGTCTCCTTGTGGTTGCAGTGACTTCCTGGCATATGGCACATAACCCCTGTAACACTGACTAACATGCTTGTTTTGTTGTTTTTCCGGGCATTTTTAGCACAGTGAGAGAGAGAGAGACAGAAAAGTGTTGGAGGAAGACAGGGGACGATGTGCAGCAAAAGGCCGTGGGGCGGATTTGAGCCTGGGCCGCTGTGGTTGGGGGTGAGCCCTGATGGTGCGTGCTCTTTACCCTACAAACATACACTGTTATAGTTTATATCAACTGATGGACTTCAGGAGGAGAATTTGTTTGCTTCAGACAGAGCCAGATGTACGGTGGCCCTGAGAGCTCAAGCTCACATGCTGAAAATACTCACAATACAACAGGGACAATAGAAAGTGATGAAGAGGCTGGGATACACTTGTGGTTCAATGGTTTGTGCATTGAACAACAAATGCTCATGGATGTATTATAATATATGTATTATAATGTGTCCCAGTCAGGTTGTGTTGTATATATTTGTCTATATATGTTTTCTGAAATGGTTTGTGTTTTGTCTGTTTTTATATGTTATTATATGTATCTCATTTTGACAAAAAAGTGAATAAATGCATTTCCCCAACGGGTAAAAATTCCTTTAAATAATTCTTCTCTCTACAATGAAAAACTCAGACCTTTTTCTGGATGATGATATTCACACTGAGACATTTTGTAAATATCGGGCTTCCACTTTCCTGCCACAAAATATTGCACCTCACATCAGTTTTGTGCTGCAAAATACATAATATGTCCATATTCAAGAGGCTAATGCATTTTGCATGCCAACATTGGAGCATTTTTATCAGTTTACAACATCGAGATGTAAATGCATCGTAGAACACATGCAGTTTTCATAAAAGATCTATTCAGCCAGACAGCCCCCCCCACCACCACCCCACCCCCTTCCCTTCTCTTCCTAGTAGCTGTTTCACAGCGAGCCCTCCAGAGATAAGCCTGTCCTTCATGTGCTGTGTCTAAGCACAGAGCCCAGATTACATGGTCATGGAGGTTTCCCCACTGGCTGACTGCACTTCCACCACATCTCCTGGACATAAACACGGACGATGCAGCAGGGAGTTAACAGGCTTCCACTGTACTCTGCATCTTTGTAATCTGGTGCGGGCTGTATAGCTTTGTAATACCATACAGCATGACTGCAGTTAGAATAGCCTCACTGCTGAGACGGATCTGTGAATGCAGAGTCTGGGGACTGTGTACTCCGATCACAAAGCGCTTACACCTCCAAGATACTTTTTGTTCTCTGCTATCAGTTTATGAAACTGCCTGCAAAGTAAAAACTGCATTGCTATCTTGCATCAATACAAAGGGAATGGAAACTTTATATATTTAAAATATGGTTCAGTATTTCCAAGGTTTTTACTGTATCTCTGCCTATTGGTATTTTGTTTTAATGTGATGATTAAAATGGAACCAAGCCATGTTAGGTCTTCACATCTGTTTTGACATATACTGTAGATGACGTCACAGAAGATTTGTAATGCAAAGCAAAATGTACAGGCAACACAAACGCAACACACAGATGTATCTGAGTGAGGTGAAAATGTTTTAACTTGAGCCTTAAATTCCTTTGAGACAGTAAAAGCAAAGTAATTGCAGACTTAAGCACAGGTAGAGAACACCAACGGTGATTCCCCTCTATATGTGCAAACATACCCACAGATGCTGGTGTCGTATAAAAAAAAAACAAACAACCCCACAGCATCAGCCTCTGTTTGTGTTTTACTGATAGGTCACCTCTTGTAGTTGTGGGAAACAAAGGAAGTAAAGGTTTTTTTTATTAACCAGCTTCTTTTAGTTGCCTTAGATGAACCATTTTCATGCAGAGATATTGCAGAGAGTAAAAACATTTAAAACTGAACTAAAAGTAAAAACCTTTTCGCTCTCCATGTCTGGTTCTTGTCTAATCTCAGGTATCTTCAGCTCCTAAACTGAACCAAACCCAAACCACGGTTCAGATTATGTGTCATTTAGACACAAATATCCTCTTAACTAAAGAAGAAACATTTCCATTGGACGTTTGTGGCTAAAAAACATTTACTGCCAAATTAACAGTGAAGATATTTTTCCATTTATCTCTCTTCTAAAGTTATTTCTTACAGTTGAGACAGACAGGACATACAGACAGAGAGAGTAGGGGATCTGCTGCTCAGGGCTTTAGACAATACCCTGTAACCTCTCAGCCGTCAGGTCGCACATTTAGTATTTATTCATTCAAAACTGAGTTGGGATTCTTGCAGTTGCTGCTTTGTACAGTAGCCAGGCTGACATCAAAACCCAAGTTTGTTACTGTTGTATTGATATTGTATTTACCTTTGAATTGCTTGTATCCTAACTTTGGAGTCTAAAAGCAGGATCTCAGTCCAGAAAAGTTTCTGAATCTCTGCCCTGTGTGAAATAAGCACGCATCACCTGTTTCTTGTACTTATCTGTTAGACAAATCCATTTAACAATGAGCACGTAAGCAATGCTTTAACTCATCCAGACTTACTTCAGAGCTGCTCATTTGCATGTTATAGTGCATACTTTTCGACATGCACTGGTTTTGTCTGCAGCAGCGTGCTGGCAATACTCTGGTGGAAAAAACTCATCCTCCTCCCCCTTCTTGTTCTGCTCGTCCTCAGATAACTGCCTCCAGCAGAAGATGTCCTGTCGGCACCTGGCACCCAGGGGAAAGAGGGCCTGCTATTCCCCACCAAACACACACATACACACACACACACACACACACCCTCCAAGTGTGGGCGTCTGTGTGTGATAGATGTACATGTAGCTCTATGTGCATGTATGCCCCTGCACAACTACTCTGCATGTCTCTGTGTGTATGTGCGTGTTGCACAGTGTGTTGGTGCATTATTATTGTGTGCCTGTGAGCTGGTGTTGTCTGTCAATCTCCCCCTGGTCCCAGCCTGCTCTGGCTGGTTTTATTGAAGCAACAGACAGCGTGGGCACACACACACACAAGCTCGGAGCAGCCCTGATCCCAGGCTGATAGAGACAGACAGAGACTTGGTGAAGTTGAGAGAACAGCCTGGGGTTGTCTGCAGACCACGGGGAATACGCCCCCGAGTCACAAAAAAAAAGAATCTGGAGTAGAAGCCAAAAACTCTGCTTACCCCCCCCCCCACCCCCTTCCCCTCCCTGCTAACACTGCCATTCAGCTCTCCGGCTGTCTACCTTCCTGTCTGACTCCTGCCTGTCATTCAGTCCATCAGCTGCTTAATCATTCACTCTTTTTTTACCTTTGCATTTCTTTAGCAAATCTCCAGTTGTTTTTTCAGCATTTTTTTTTTGGTTGGTTGTTCCCTTTTGTTCATCAGTGCCATCAATCTTCTATGGAGAAAACCAATGCATCAGCAGCGTAATTTTGTAATCAGCACAGCGAGGAATACAAATCAGATCGGCAGCGGGGCCGTAATGCATGTAATCCATCAGAATGAAAGTGTTACAGACAACTGATAAACATGCATTTTTTTAGGTGATTAATTGACTGAATAATAGATTGATCTCTCCATATACTCAGATCTGGCGTTTCTTTGATGCTTAAGTGTGTGGATGTGTGTGAATATGCAGAAACGCACACGCGCTATAAAATCATATTTCCCATCAGTTGTGTAAAATCAATTCAAATATACAGACAGTTTAAAAATAAGCATCACAGACCTGATTGCATTTTTATATTCACTATAGTGCTGCAGGCTTTACAATATGTATCTGATTGGGACATTTCATTTTGTTTATGCCATTTATTTATTTTATTGCTCTCTATTAAGAATTCTAACAGCGGCATGGAACTTATCTCCACGCACACAACTTTGCCCATCCTCTCACTATGAGCTGCACTGTGGTGGCCTGCACTCAACACATGGAATGAAGCTGTACTTCTGCATGGGGACAACTAAGCCAGCTAATTAGGGAAACATCCAGTAAATTGCTCATATATCACCCTGCTAAATATTGCAGTAATGACACAGCTTTGACATTTGCTTTCATTTGCTTTTGTTGGCTTGAGAATGAGGCATATTAGTCGTCGTCGCTGAAATGTCTCGCAATGCTGCCTCTACCTTCAAGCGACGTTCCCCTCTGTCAAGCAGCTGAAAATGCCAAGCGGCAGTGGGTGGGGGGTGGGGAGTGTAAGGGGAGGAGGATTTTGAAAGCCAGAAATCTCCGCACCTGGCAAAGAAATCATTGATTCATTGCTATTGATCAGCAATCCTATCAGCTCCAGCAGATATATGACGGTCATTTTGTGCAGCGGTGCAGAGAGAATAATCTAACTGATTGCTCTTTCATTCTGAGTTGTGTTTGTTCTCACTTCTGCATGACTATATAGTAACAGTGTCAACGCAGGATACAGTGATTGACATTGTTTCCCCGGCAATGAAAATATTGGACTTGTGCTGCGTGGCCCAGCTGTGGCTATCTCAATGAAAGATTGATGAGGCTCTTCAGGTAGATACAAAGCTAAGTGTCTTGTTTATTAATGTGCTGTGATTGGATCCATTAGCTGCCTTGTGTAAACTAATCGCCGTATAATGTGTGTTGTCATTTCAGCCTAACTGCTGATAATGTATTCCTCCCCCGTCTTTGCAAATGCAGTTATTTTCTAATAGACTCATAGAAATAATGTTGTGTCAGGAGTAAGGATTTTTTTCCCATCTGGTCCACTGAACAGTAAGCATGTTTCACATTCACATGGACTGCTGAATTTGCTGTATGCTCCGGCTTGTTGTTCTCTGATATGGGAAGAAAAACAGAGTCAGTGCAGAGTCCAGCAGATTTGGACAAATCAAGTTGTGATAAAACCCACATTTATATTTAATTTAGGGGGAGAGCAGATTAAAGGTTCTGTAAATGAGATTTTAAACAACAATACAGCAGTAAACAACTATTTCCTATGTAAAGGTATGGTAATGGCATCCTGAGCAGAGAATAGTCACAAGCCTTTGTGTGTGATCTGAGTTTCTCTGGTCTTTGTTTTGGTAATGTGCAACCAGACCAACAACCATGCATGTTAGTGCAAGTGAGTCCCCTTTGTTAAACCATCAAACATGCGTGGGTTTATCGTTGCGGTTATTTTTTGTTGGCGCTCGTGTCCACAGGCTAACTTTATTCAGATGAGCCTCCTGTTGCGTGTTTAGCGACGGTGTGGTTCAGCAGAGTCCAGTGGCGTTGGCTGATGAAGTATTTGTTTTGGTCTTTTTGGTCTCCAACATCTAGTGGCAGTGACAATCGTTAAAAACTTGATACACAGGAGCGTTTTAGCTTTATAAGGATGACGTTTGTAAATGGAAACAAATTGGGTCAAATCTCAGCTGCACCTGGAATATTACTGCAGACAACCCTTCCCTCCTGTATGACATGACATCCAAAAACACATCAGCAAACCAGCAACACCAGGGACAAAGCTTATTGACTTGTAATAGCAGATCTAATAGCATCATTTTCACAAAGGGATGAAAAACAGCCTCGCAGAACCATAACAGTGTCATAACAACCACATTGGCTGACATCCAGTTTGCCATCTTCAGGGATCAATTTCTTCAAAGCATAATGTATCTCTTTTATTCTCCATCTGAGATGCAGAGTTGGTGATCAAGGTGCGCAGTGAGACTTTGAAGTGCAAAAGAGTTGGAGTCAGAGATGGAAGATTCACAGCCCAAGTTTCTCCCCACTGAGATACTCTGACCTCAAGTGAACAGAGCGAAACTGAGCAAATTGAAAATAAGTTTAGTAGGGCACGCCACGGTTCAGTGTACATACTGCAAAATAAACCTTGTGAAACTACCTGTCAGAATCGATTTGCAATGGCAATGAATTTCAAAGAGTTGTCTCGGGCGTTTTAAATGGGTACTTCTTCCCAACCCCAACTCTGTGTTATGTGTATTTACTAGAGATACGTATGTTCCATTTATGCTGTAGAATAACTAATTTTCATGCAAATTTGCACTTTGAAACCTGGAACAGGAACCTTGTGAGATAAAAGACTCTCTAGTTATTTTTACTATTTGTGCTCCTCTACCTGCATCACTGCATCGTGGATAAAGTGACGTGTGTTTTGCATCTCTGCAGTGTATTCAGCAGTTCATTATGCAGACAGTCATAGGAGGCTTCATCTAAAAATAAAAATGTGGCCTGTTCTTTCTGCAGCAGGTTCACACCAAGACGGCTGCCAGTCACATGGGAACCGCACTTCACAAGGAACAGCACAACAAAAATTGTGCGTGGAGACAATGGGGGAACAAAAGAGAGAAATTGTGTTTTTTTTTTCTCTTTAATCAGTAAACATGCCTCAGAATGTACCACATGCTGTGGCACTACAATGTATGTTCAGGAGCCGAAGCTTGTGGACAGGTCTGTGTTGTACACCTTGAGATTAAGGCAGGAGACAAACATAAACACCCTGGTTGGGGGCCAGGTTTAATAGTAAGTTACTGAGGCCAAACTCTGAACCCTCGCCTTTGATTTTGTTCAAATAGTCTGAGTTGTATTTGCTGTGTTAAAATGCTTGCCTCAGCACAACAATGATCAAAAACATATTTAGATGATATCATGGATGGCAGTTATGGAAAAACACATGCACATCATCACAGCAAACACCTCTCCATCTGGACCACGAGTAGCACAAAGCAGAACAGAGAACATTTATGCACTTCCTTTCTGTTGTCCTAATTATAAACACACCTGCGATTTTTTCCCTTGGATGACCTGAATGAGAGAGTCACAATGATGTAATTACTTCTCCAGGTTCCCAGGATACACTGAAAAGAAAACAGGAGGGGGAGGAGGGGATGCGAGACCGTGGCTAACCAGCAAAGCCAGTTTCGGTGTTCTTTAAAGCCGACTTGGGTGTAAAGCGATTCCGGATTAGCCTGATACATGATTTAATGGCACATTCTCCATTGGTTCAGCCCACCAGAGAGCTCAGCTCAGATGTATAATGGTGGGGGTGGGGGGTTGTCTGGTCTGAGAAACGAATGTGGTGGTTGTTCTTTGGCAGATTGTAAAAGACGAATTTCTTTGATTCAAAGCTGCTTTTAAAGCAGAAATATTCTAATTGGATGAATTAAAAGTCAAAGTATGGAGCCAAGAATCAGCAGTTTGTGGACAAGTTGGCCTAAAAACCAATATACAATTTGGAAGTGCCAAAAATGGAGAGGGTCTACAAGTTTATTTTAAATCTACAGACAGGATTTCCCATGTGCAAACAGCAGGGGCTAACCACAGTGTCGTGATGGCCTTTATATAGGACAATATACAGAAAATAAAATAACCTGCTGAAAAATGACAGTAAATGATATACATATACACAACATATACACATACACATGCCATGCTTTAGCTGCATACATATTGCTGGGACATGACACATGAATGAATGACACCTACTAGCTTTTGCACCACTAATCAAGACTACACTACGTATTAAAGGTCCCATAGAGTATAAAAGTAGATGTGCCTGTCTTTCTGATTATAAAGCAGCTCTAGGTTCTATATCAATACTGTGAAAGTATCAAAGGTCTCAGTCCACAGAGAAATGCTCACAGCCTGTTTTTAGAGACTGAGCCTTAAAACCAGCCGTCAGGACTTCTGTAACTTTGTGATGTCACAACAGAACAGTCATATTTTACGCAATCACGGAGAAAACATTCAGGCAAATGTGATTTCCTCACTGACATGTTGTCACTAAAGCCTAGACACCGGTCTATAGGTTTTACCCTACATGACCATTTCTTAGTAGTTCTTCCATAATATTTACCTCCACTGCTGAGTTTATTTCTGCCTCCAGAACCACTATGCATCTGAGAAATGCTGTGTAACGAAGTATATTTAAATTATGACTGTTTGTTGTCCTTGTGGCCACTGCAGCACTTGAGAAAGAAAAGCTCTCTTGAGAAGATGCAGATGAGGGAAAAACTCTTTTACTGCTTTTGAACTTGGAGTGGTATTCAGTGCTTTTCAGAAATGACCTTCAGTGACTTTGTTTTCAACCAAGCTGAAGTGTCTTGAGATTTGATTGCAAGAAAAATAAGATGACTTTATGTAATGCGGTCAACAACATGGTAAATTTGAAAAATAAAAGACAAGAAGAACAGATTAAACAAAACGCAGAGCGGTGAAGGTTGGTGGTATTTTCTGTAATATTTTTCTTTACATTCAAAGTATCTCTACCTGCTCAGATGGCTTCAGTGGAGGGGGTTTGAAGAGCACTTGTGGAGTCGAGAGAGACAGCGTAGAAGAAAAAAAAACACTTTTGTAACCACTGAAGGCAAATAATTAATTGATTAAAGACCCTCACACACATAAGAAAAGAACAATCATCACATGTAACAGTTATTCTCTCACTTACCCCCCACCCTCCACCCCTGCCCCGGCTTATTCCTTCAGCATCAATGCAAGTCACCCGCACAGTATGCCAGACGCTGGGGTGCACCGCCTGTTTGGCTCCTTATTTTTCAGTTGTTAGGGAGGGAAAGGCTGCGGCAGTGATGGTGATGGTGGGGGCAAAAGGGGTGGGTGGCTGGGGGTGGGGGGGTTGCCTCCTATTTGAAAGTGTGGGTTTTTGATTCAGTGCCATATTCTCTGAAGCTGAAAAACAGCCCCATCAGTAACTCATTTCATATGGATGTGCTCTGATGTGGCAACTGCTTTAGTCTCTACTCAGTGTGGTGCTTTGCTATAGGCACTTTGTATTCATGTTCTGTTATTCTCTTCTTCTTGATTATACAATGGTGGTGGAAGCTGTTAAGCAGGAGGAAGGAAGCTGGTGGTAAATTTGAAATGTTAACTAATTTGTATTTCCCCTGACAAAAGGCTCTTGGACTTTAAAAAATGACAGTCAAAACACAAAACTGTGCTGTTTGACATTTTGACCTGTGTTTAAGTGGCTCTCAAAGCAGAGCTGTCGTGTCCCATCTCATGTGCTGCTGCCCTCCCATTGGCCACAGTCAAATGAGCACACAGTTGTCATGGGTGGGTGGGTGGGGGGGGGGATGCCTTGGGGAATAATCAAATCAAAATCCCTGACAATAAGCAGAAACAGGAAATAGGACACAGTATGGGCAATTAGGTGGGCATTTCCCATCAAAAGATGTGGAAAAAAAAGGCCTAAATAATTTGGATTTGAGCAAAGTGAGAGCCTCAACTGCTTTTTGTTTTTTTGAGAGCTCTTTTTGTGCGGTTGCCTATTAGCGCGTAATTGAGAAAGTCCTGGGATAAGCTGTGGAAGAATGCAAGTACTGTCCAAGCTGTGGCACAGTCCTGACAGGGGAGAGGGAAGGGAACGGGGTGAGGGGGGGGGTGGCACAGGAGGGCATAATCCCCCCACCCCACCCCTCCCCTAACCACCACCACCACTCCTGCCCCTCTTTCCCCTCCATCATTTTTCACTGTAAAGACCTCCAAACTGCATACTGAATGTGTTTGACGAGCCAAGGAAAATTGTTTGCTGTTCAGTTTCTTCTTCTTGTGAGTCCTCCTCTCTCCTCCCCGCTCTGCTACGTCTTTGTTCCGTTCCCTCGACGGCTTGTTCACTTACTTCCCATTTGACGTTCATTTGTAACAACTGCGAAACACGTTGGCACAGAATATACAGACAGATGTTAGCGATGAAATATTTATCCCATAAATTGTAACCTGGATCCCTCACTTGCCTCCTGAGCTCAGCCAGCACGTCTATTATTAATGATGAATGGGCATTTTTTTTGTCAGCTCTTTGTTGATTTGTAAAATAGCTGTATGAGTGCTTTTCAGATGTTTTTTATTTATTTCTGTGTAAGCATGTAGCAGATGATACATGATGAATGATGGAGGTCCAGAAACAGCAAGCTCAGGTCTGTTTTCACCCGATGAATCTTCATCTGAAATCCATCTTTATCTGCTCTCCGATGGTGATGACTGGCCATTTAAAGATACTCAGGCTGTCTGTTGAGACGGAGCCAGGAGCGTTTGAGCCCACGCCGGGATCCAGGTTCCTCCCACTGCTTTGACACATAAATAAAAGAGAATAATAATGTTCAGTGGGTGCCTGAGCAGCATGCTAATACGGCTGAAAGTGCCCTTTAACCAGTGCACCATATCAAAAGGTGGAAAATATGATCCTGAGAGGCATCTAACAGTCCATGGAAAGCTGTAATCCTACACAACTGGGAGCCCTACTGCCTTATTTTATCTGCAGCTAAATAAAACCATTAGACTCTAATGTCCATATCTGAGGCTAGCATGCAAAGGGAATTCAGCAAAATCAATGTGTGTGACACTATAAAATCTCCACATAAAGTCTGCACCGTGTACAGAAATCCAACATGCATTGTTGTGATGACTATTTGTTTTAGAGCAACCCTCAGTCTTTTTCCATTAAGCAGTGAATAAAACAGGGATGGTGGGAAATTCAGAGGCTGAGATTAATTGGCATGCAAGCAGAGTAACTGTCCACAGTCTGCCGATCACAGGGCTAGCCAAGCATGACAAGCATAGCCTATCTTCTACTTTTCATTAGGCCAGGGATGGGGCCAGCCACAAGCTTTATGCTAAACAGGGTTGATACGGCTGTCTCAGTCTCCCAAAGACCTTTTACACCCTCAAAACAAAACAACAGGATACGTATGGACAAAAACCAAACAATGTCAGGGAAAAGAAAAAAAAAGGTGGTTCTCGCGCAGAGTCTGTTATGAATGGCATGAATGGCTGGTGGGGAAATAAGAAGGAAGTGCGGTATCAAGAGTCGACTTGATGCAGAGAATCAATGAATAACTGTCCGTGTATGATTAACTAGGCCTTTATTCTGGAAGTGTGCCTGTTCAATTTTCAAAATGTACGTTTCATTTATTGGGATCCATTAACTGTGGGGTGTTGGCAGAATCATGATTTGTATATACAACAGTGGTAAACTAATTAAAATATAAACTAAGCTGTATTGTTTTTGTCTTTGCATGTTCCAACCATGAGTTGAAAAGAAGAAACAAATAAATAGCACCTTGGAACGTTGGTGTGTCTGTGTGTGTGTGTGTGTGTCCTTGCATGTTTGTGCGTGTGTGTGTGTGTGTGTGTCACAATTCTCATGGTGTGTAATCAAAGCCACCATCTACTTTTTTAGAGTTCATATCCAAAGTGCAAAGACTGAATGTTTGAGATCAGACTTTACATTCAGTAGTAAATAAACAGTTCTGCTCTTTGATATTTTGATATATAGCACTATGTCTATACTATACTATATAGCACTATATGCTGTGCGCCCCCCCCCCCCCCTTTTTTTCCCCTTTGAAACAGCACCACTTCTCTCACACACATTTCTTCATGTACTTGGCACAGTCTGCCTCAGTTCCTCTCTGTTTCTCAGTGTTCATGTGATCCCACACTGACTCTTCACAGGTCTTTGTGGTGGACAGGACCATGTGTGAGTTTTCAATGATAAAGGTGGATATCGACATAAACTGAACGGTCAGAATTTTTTTTTTTTTTTAATTCAATTATAAAGCAGGTCTAGGTTCTATATTAATATAAAACAAATAATAATCTTGTTTTCTAACATGTAGACAGTAACCATAATATGAATGTCATATAAATATTAGGTCATTAGGAAAACTGTGTATATGTTCATTCTATTTATCCTTAGGATTTGGCACGAAATGCAAATATGTGTGAGTCACAGTATAAAGAACACAAGAGAACATAAAGAGCACAATTAAAACAGCAAGATGACTGAGTTTCCTGTGCCTGTTCAGTACTGTATTCCTCTGTCCACTTACATTTTGAGATAATAGTGTCTTGAATCCACCTTGCTGTGGCCAGTCAAATCTTCACCTAGTACCAGCTTAAACTAATAAACATGAAAAATGACTTCAACATTTTTTTGCCAGTTATTTCTCTGTCAATTGTTGAAATGTTTCTTCAACATCAGCCATTTCAGAAAATCTCTAATAGAGTGCTATTAGACATGAGTCCATTTCTGGGGTTTTGGTGTATGGACTAAACAACCATTTAATGTGTAACTGGGTGAGAGTAGAGTCACTGTTAGGTGACAGGTACAGAGCTGTTTTCCTTATGGATATCTGGTTAAAGAAAGGTTTTGATATGTCATTATTTTTTAGTTACAGCTTGCTTTAAGTAAATGATAATAAGATCATAAGTATGACACCATGATAATAAATCAGCTCTAGGTTCTGTTTTCTCTTCTCTTTGCCTCCACAGCAGATACAGTATATGTTTGCTGAACTGAAACTCCTCTTTACCCGCCCAGAGGAAGTGACCAGAGCTTGGCAGAGGGACAAAACAATAATATCCCCTCTTTGTGAGGTGGATATGAGTGATCACAGCCCTAACCACCACGATGACCTGGTTTATGGAAATCACCTCTCCACTGAGCAGACGCCTCCACCTCATCATAGGGGAATTTTCCAGAGGCTCTCAAAGGCCAAGAGTAATATCAGCAGAGGAGCAGGGGTGGGTGGGGATTGTCGTCGCCTTTACTGTTTGTCTGGTCTGGGGTCTGTTCAAAAGTACTTCGGGTTGCTTATGGTTGTGGATTGAGTGGAGCTGGAGAGCAATATTAAAAAACACCATCAGCTGCGTGATGATGGTGGGTTATCGGGCCCTGAGCCACAAGAGTGGGGCAACCCCGAGGCTACCACAGGTTGTTGCTCTTTTTGTTTTGCTCAGTGTTGACATCAGTTGGACACAGCTGCGCAAGCACTTCCTAGTGGGCGGGTGGGAAAGCATTATTTTGATAGGGACCCCCCCACACCCCCACCCACCTCCCCAAAACACTCTCCTGTTTTTTTTTTTTTTTTTGCTCAAATGACAAAACGTCCAATTTCTGCTGGAGTGTACTCTTTAGCCAAGCATGCGAGGCTGCATTCACAGCCACCGAGTGTTAATAATGTGCCAAACAATTATGTCACAGTCCCTGGCCTCCCATGTGAGAAAGTTAGCCCTCCCTCCCCTGCTGTGTTACAGTATGCAAATGAGGAAAAGCTAAAGTCTGAGAACTAGATCTTATGGAGCAGGACCAGGCTACTGTTCTGAGGCAAAGTGAATGGCATCTGTAAGTGTCTGTCAGAGGGGGGTGTGAATTAGAGCAGTTTTCCATGGGAAATGAATTGGGAATTGTTG
>CM076667.1:2161463-2180262 GCA_038496675.1 Rachycentron canadum
TGTATAAGAGACAGGGGGGGGGGGGGGTTAGTACAGAAATGACATTTTTAAATTTCCCAAGTTACAAAATTAATCCACGTCATGTGCTGTGCTGGAAATATCTCAGTGGGAATAAATAATTATTACACAGTGAAATCTGACACATCACAAGAACTCGAAACTGCAGTTTTACTGTGGGAGTAGCACTCCTTGTCCATTGATGTTTCCTGTTGCCTTTGGTGAGACTGCTTGTTTAAAACACAAAGTAGAACAAGGGGGGAAAAGAACCTGGAATGAGGGTGATTGTGAAGAAATGCAGTTAGTGAAATTACCTTAACATGTATCATTGATTTTTTTTTCTTTCTTTCCCACCAGCAACCTTCATCTTTCTGCTATAAATTACTGCCATTTTTTACGTGCACCAACAAAGGCTGGTGGGAGATTGTAAAATTGTGATGGGGTCAAAGCGTCCTCTGTGCTCTATAAATTATGCGTCCGGTGCATGTTTAATCACATGAAACACAAGGCTGGCGAACAAACCCTGGCCTGACCTTCTCATAATTAAAATGCAAAGTAACCTGTTGCCTGTGTGCTGCAGTGATTGGACGTGACGTGGTGCAGTCAGTCAGCCCTGCTGCCTCCTGGTTACAAACCTCAGACACATGAAGACACTGGTCTTATGGTGGCCCGGAGGAGTCAATGCACTACAAAACACAAGCAAATTCAGAATGTGTCATCAACTTGAGAACACATTCACAACACAACCGAGTACACCAACATGCAGGCGGTACGCACTTGCATGAATGTATTAGAATACATGCAGTGTGACAGGTTAATCACTTTTTTGTTTCCCCTGGAAACACCTGTCATCTGTGCTACTTGCATGTTTGTGTATTTGCATGTGTTTTCCTGCAGTGTGTTGAGCTCTCAGTGCCACCGTATAATGCACAGTAAGTGGGGTGGGAGGGGTTGGGTGGAGTGGCGGGGTATTTGGTGGGTGGGGGTTATGTTCATTTGACCTCTTTTATGGGCCAAGAACTTTATTGCTCATTTTTATGTCTTTGCACTGGCGACATCAGGGCTGGAGGCATTATGTTTTCACGTTGTCCATACCCACTCTCCCTCCCATTCTGGGGAACATATTTATTTATTTCAGTAGTCAAAGGTTAAAGGTCAAAGGTCAAGGTCACAATGCTCTCCCAAAAATATGGTTCTGGCCTCTTGAACTTGATGTCTCAAAACCACCTTGAGGGAGTTTTTTTTTTGGTTTGACTACAATATTCACTCAAGGATAAACTGATTAGAATTTGGTGATTAAAGATCAAAGGTCAATGTCAATGTGATCTCGCAAAACATCTTTTTAACTCAAATTCATACACTAATTATGACACAATTTAATGGTTTATAAGGATAAATTTAAGTGATGACATTTTGTATCCAAAGGGTCATAGGTCAATTTAACTGTGACCTCATCATGTTCTGCAAAAACACCTCTGGCCTTTATTTAACACTGTAACTCAGGAAGGAGAGATTATGACCATATTTCCTGCAACTTAGCTGGTTAGCAGACAACAATGAGAAGGTAATTTTAGTTTATAAATTCATTTTCTCTCACTGTGGGTAAATAAAACCCTTATTTTCAAAATCCACCTGTGACTCCTCGTGCCTTCCAGTGCCATTCTTCACATGTGGTTAAAATGGAAAAAAACACTCCATTTATGAAAACAGCTCATCACTGGGGTTTGAAAGCCTCCTATCTTCAAAATGTCAAGAAGTAAAGAGAAACAGCTCTGGTTCCTGCCTCGTCATAAAACACGGAAGCATGAAAATCACCAAAATTGGAGATGTGAAGATTCCATGCAACGGCTGCCTGCATCATGTCCGCTCTCCACATTGGCTTTTTCCCCAAGTTGACTCTGGTACTAAAAAGCTATTAGCTTCCCAGAGAGAAACTACCATTAGCCTCAAAGTCGATCCAGGGTTATGAAACCTTTTAACATTCCTAAGTGTCGTCTCCAAAGCATTTATGCATCAGCACGCAAGCCAGGCCATCCACAGCCTGAGTCATTTATATTTAACCACGGGGCCCTTGACCTAAAGAATAAGATGGCAAAACAAAACAATCACTGTAATAATTGGAGGACAGATGTCTTTTTCCACAGAGAGCAGCAATTAATCTTTGAAATAAGCAAGATGACATGTCAGCCAAAAATAGAAAGTGCACACACTCTTCACTGATTTTTTTGTTCTGTTTTTATTTCAATGGACTGATGAAGCTGTTTGCATATGTGTAACCCCCACAAGCAGCCAACTGATGACAGCATTTACAGTGGATGCTGCACTAATCCAGACGTTGTGTGAATTAATACATTTCACACTCCATAATAAAAGTTAAATGTTTATGCTTTCCAAATGTGATATAACTGCTTTTCACCTAATATGTGCCATGTTCACTTTACATGCTGTCACGCTGTTTAGCATGAAGATCCAACCGCTGCCTCTGACACCGGCAGTAACTTCTTTATCTTTGCCACATGCTACAGTATTTCCTATACGCTCTTCACTTTTTCAGTCGATAATTAATTAGTGTGACCAAAAATTAATTAGGGTCTTGTCCAAAGAATGCTGGTGTGCATTGCAAAATTAATTTGTGAGAGGGAGGTGGGGAGAGGAGGATTAATATTCTGCATGAGCGTCCCCCATTCGTTTGTCGCCTCAGGTTTTAATGAGAACTGATGAAGAGAAATGTAAATATCAAACACATAAAACCTGATGACTGACTTCACATGAAAGAAAGTACACTGTCTTTTAACAAAGTCAATTCTTGTGGATAGAAGACGAAGACTTGTGCCAGTATATTCTCGACTTGAAAGTCAATGATTACAAAACTAATCTCAAGAAGAGCTTGCACAACACATTAGCTTGGTGAGTTAGCCTCTACACACGCAGCAGAAAGGCACTTCCTGGTGCTCTTATTTTTATGTTGTGCCTACTTAGATGCTACCTAGCATTACATTAGTTATCTAGTTAGTCATTGCTGTGAACAGTTTGGCACTGCAGCTAAGCTACTGCTGGCTGTGAGGTCAGTTAACACGTGTTAAATGCACAGTATGTAACTGTCTGCCAGTAGGGGCCTACCAATCTGAGCAATAACAAATGATAGATGTTGGAACGTAGCAGGAGGTCACGGCTGTTGTTTGACCACCATCATCGTCAGGTTTCGGAGCTGAATTCTGCACAGGGGTCTCCTCCTCTACACAATCAACACACCACATCATTATTATCTAGAAAATGTTGCTTAAAGTTGAATAAAAGTCAATTTTGATTCTTTTGACAGGCAACTACAACACTGGCAGATGAGCGCAGTGGATATGATTTAATTGACAGGCAACAAAATGAAACAGACTGTGACCATGAATAGGATGCCACATTTTTCTGCTTTGAGAATTTATGGTATTTATATTGGGATAATATAAGTGCACAACTCAACAACATATCATATCAGCCATATTTACATATTAAAATGTGAAGTACATAAAATATCATATGGAGCATTTAGTGTTGCATTTAATGCACCTTTGATGGAGCTGGGCAGAGAAAATAAAGCAAAAAGTAATGGAATTTGTTGAATAATTCATAATAATGTTAAATAATTAGTGATACACTGTAGTTACTTTTTCAGTGAGTAGCTGTGGCCTCACAGCAAGAAGGTTTAAACCTGTGGCCTTTCTGGGTGGAGACTGCATGTTCTCTCTGTGCCTGTGTGGGTTCTGTCCAGGTTCTCCAGCTTCTTCCCACAGTCCAAAGACATTAGGTTAATTGGTGACTCAAAAATTTCCCATAGGTGTGAATGTGAGCGTGAACAATTGTTTGTGTCTGTATGTCAGCTCTGTGATAAACTGACCTGTTTATTCAGGCCCTGTCCAATGTCAGCTGCAACCCTGTATGGATAAGTTCTATGATTGAATGAGCTTAAGTTATTATTTTCTATATATTATCTATGTAGCATTAATTTTTATGGGAAATGATTTTACTCCACAACATTTAAGTGACTTTTGACTCCACCACATTTCTATGAAGTGATTGTTATTTTTAGTCAGTAGAATTATTTGATTTTGAAAATGTGCTATACCATACACTGTGTTGGTCAATTGAGAAAAAAACTATCCTGTCCTACACTGTTAGTCATGTTGTGCTGCATTTTTGAGCAGCTCATAAAAACATTCAGCAGATGCTGATCTTATATCCATGTTTGAATGAGAAGGAATGAAACTTTTTTGTTTTAAATGTTGAACCAAGACGGAACTGCAGTTTTGTTTTTTATGGCATCTTATTTGTTTATTATCTTATTTGCTTTGTGTCATATTCCTCAACCTTTTCATTCTACATGTTGTACAATCAGTCAGTCAACAGGTTGTCTCAGATTCATTATGTTCAAAAACCAACTATTTCTGTCCTCCAGAACTTTAACTCAAGTAAAGATTTGACTCCTTTCACTTGTATTGGAATAATATTTGACAAAGAGAATCTGTAATCTGTACCCTACCTCTGCTACCTCTGCTTTCTGGCAGCAGCAGTGGAGATGAGAGCTCATGTTGGTTAGCCTGTTGTGTAGGACATCACATCCCACAGATAGTCCTCGTCTTCTCAGAAATTCTGTCATTATTCTATTCAGTGGAAACTGAAAATGGATATGTGGGTGGAAAACTGTAACACTTGATTTTCTGTATTTCTAAGACAGTGATGAAGTGGACAGATATGGACTTTGAAAAAGCAAAAAAGTAATACAACTGATGAGGAGTGACCTCATCTTTTCCTACAATAATTGCAATTTGAGCAAAGCGGAGTGCATGGCAGCAAAAGTTTGAAGTAAAAATATTCTCAGTGTGTGAAATTAAAATACATCTTGTCATGAGGCCATCACCATCTCTCTGCTGCTTTCTTTCTTCTGCCGTTGTCATGGTGATTAATGCAACTGGACACTGTTAACCTGTGGAAGAGAGAAGAGGACTTTTCAAAGCATCGCAGACCTTGACTTCAACTAATAACCGTCTCACTACCTATACAATAGTACTAGAAATTGGAAATCATATTGCCTTTTATGAAGCTTGACATCTCGCTCAGATGTTGAAAATGAAATTCCTGTGGTTTGTGGAAAACAGTGGACTGAGAACGGAGCCTTTCAGAGGCACGACATGACAAAGCAGTTATTTTGGTCAATGTGCTGCTGCTGACATGAAGCTGCACAACAACAAGTTGTTTAGAATGACAGCCAATGCCATGACAGTACCATAACAACTGGGATCATTAGTGTACATAAATGGTGAAGCATTGCATCTAGAGTTGTGAAGGCAATGTGACCTACCAAGAATGCCTTAATGAGTGGGAAAGGGCAGGGACAAAAACATCATTACCCCAGGGACCATTATATGGGAATGTGCTCTCGCCCATACTCACCTCCTCTTGACCGTTCGACCCCTGGCTCCAGAGGCTAACGGTGTATTTTGGTCCATTCTCCTGAGTGCACTGCCACTGTCTGTCGGAGTGACACAAGCCAGAGACTCGGAAAGTGAATCTAATTACAGAGACAATTATGATCGTGACACAGTCCGACCCGGATTTGTATTCAAAATGGACTCATTTACCTTGAGCTTTGGTGATGCATCTTCTGAGGACTGAGTGTGAACCCAGAGACTCCTCTGTCACTCAGTCTCTGTGTCTGTTACAGTACTCACACATGCGATTGCAACTAGACACACACTTTCAAACTGTGCACAATCATAATAGATGTACATTCTTGTCTGTCAGCTGAACGGGTTTCCTTTTTTATTCATTAAATTAAACTGGTTTCCAGTAAGATGGAGTGATAATTCAATACAATTATCATTTGTCAAGTGTGACACTCATATTGTGATGATACTTATGATCTTATCATTTAAAAATCAATGACTCAAAGCAAGCTGTAACCACAAAGTAATGAGGTATTGAAACCTTTATTTAACCAGACATCCATAAGAAAACAACCCTGCACCTGTGGCCACCTGTTAAATTAAAAAGGTCCATACAGTCTAAAGGTAGACCTCCATGTCTTATGTTGATTATAAAGCAGGTCTAGGTTCTATATTAATACAGTGAAAGTATCAAAGGTCTCAGTCAACAGAGAAATGCTGACAGCCTGTATTTAGAAACTGAGCCTATAACCAGCTATTAGGACACTGGTAACTTTGTGATGTCACAACAAAGCAGTCACCGCCCTCACCTATGCCCTATGATCCAGTCTTGCAGATTTGGTTTCCTGAAATCTGATATGTTTTTATTTGATCACACAGAAAACAGTCAGCCAATCAGAAGAGAGACTCAGATTGGCTCACCAATCTGTTGTTGCTAGAGCTCCAGAGAGAAACCTGATAGAGATGTAAAACTACATTGATGTGGTATTTGGTACTTAAAAACACAAACATAACCTCTAGGATATCAACACATGGGTGAGTTATGGGTAATTTAATCAATCATTACTGTCGAGTGAAAATCAAGCATCTCCAAACTTGGTGATTTTGACTTTTTAATTTTTTTTTTAAATTTTATTTATTTTAGATAAAGCTGAACATTTAAATTCAGGAGCCAACATTAGAACTCAGACATTGAGGCAAAGTTAAAGTTCAAACAAGGACAAGTTCTGCTAAAAAGTCTTTGAAGGTGTTGAGATCAAAGCTGCGGGGCGTTCAGGCAACTGTGCCAGGACAGCCACCGGAGCGAAACAGCCAGAGGTTTAATCTTCAGCATACACAACCTGAAGCAGGGGCAGATAGGGTATTAGCCAAAAAATACCACAAGAATTATACAAGATGAGCAGAGTTGTACCACTCAGAGAATAGACTGATCAGGCAAGGAGTGAAGGACTGAGCTTTAAATACTGCAGGCTTCTGGTGAGATGGTGAAGGGCATCAGGTGTGCAGGTGGTCACATCCCCCAACAGGTACACACAAACAGAAAGAAGAAGACAAACAAGAGACACAAAGGAGAGGAAAAACAGAAATACTAGGAATGGGTGAGAGATGCTGCATGCAATGCATCACAAACTTAACATTATTCTATTTCTTAAGCTAAATCTTCCCTTTGGATCCATTGAAAAACTTGAAAAATATTTGACTTTTTAAAAAATGCATGACATCTTGGAGATGCATGGTTTTCACAGAACGGTTATGAAAGCCTTTTATATGCTGCAGTGATTAGTGCATTAGTAAGTCAGATCCCATCAGATGAGCTAAACCTCAGTGGGCAGAGCAAGACAACCACAGGAGGCTGAATTACCAGGGGCCCGGACCCTCAGGGGCCTCATTTGCACTGTTAGTCATTTGGTTTGTGGTAAAATGAGCTGCTGCTTTTAAAGCATTTCAAAAGCCACACTTGAACCCAACATTCACCTGTAGGCTCTGAGCCTATACCTTCCCCTGGGAGGGAAGTTATTATCATCTCTCTCTGCGTTGATGATGCTCCCTGTGGGTGGTGATAAGGTCAGAGCCTGGGTGCCACATACCAACAAACTGTACATAGTTTACATTCACATTCTAATCTTTCAAATGACAGTAGTTGGCTGTCTGAAGGAATTACAGCAGGGGCTTAGCTAACCAACAGCAGAGTAGTAGTTTAAGACTGTCCTCATGTAGAAAACAAGCCCACAATATGGAGCCACGTCAGGAGGAGGTTGGGGTGTATAGATGGGTCAATGACGGTAAGCAATGTTCGATTCCCATGTGAAAGTAGCAGCGTCTGTAGTTTCTATTATCCATGACCATTTGACAAAGTTGACCATGTTGCTAATATTGTAACCGTGACAGCAAAGATCGTCTAATGTTGAGGAACAGTCCAGATGCTGTTATTGTAACCATGACAACTGTTGTCCATTTCTGGAAACACTTCTACAGGTCGTATCAACTAGGATCAATGAGGTTCCTTCCTTTGTGGACTTGTACAGTGACATCAGCAGGCGGCGGTTTCGAGCTAACTCCTCAGTGGGGTGAGTCATGCGCTCGCTGAGGATTGCATATCAGTGTTCAAACAAACCGATGCTCTTACAGTTTCAGTTTCAGAAATTAATCAGCGTCGAAAGGCGAGAAGAGAAAAGAGCTGCAGCTTTCTCATATTTCTTGGGCTTAAATACAAAACAAAACAGAAGAGAAAAAATAACTTTCTAATCTGGCACACTTTGTTGTGGGCAATGTTCTTAGATCCTCTCTCATTTCTTCCGCTAATTGCAACATGGTAATTAGGTGTAGAATCTAATTTACCATGGGGGTTCGTGTAAGGAAATATGCATTATTCAAGGGGGAATCCAAGGAGGAGGAGGAGGAGGAGTAATATTGGAATAGCAGAATAACAATAGTACTGATGATAGTTGCGTTTTGTAGATAACAGTGAAAGTGAGGGTTGAAATGGGGATGACAGTGTAGAAGGGGCAGATAGCAGCAATGATGATGATGGTGATGATGATGGGGATAGTGATGATGGTGATTATGGCACAGTGGTGGCGAGTGTGGTTGTGGTGATCCACAGCCAGGAACATAAAGGAGAGTCATTGACCTCAGATTTCAGTCCTATTTCCCCTACACGCCAAGTCCTAATAGACTCCATTAACAGAGAGAGGGAGAGAGAGAGAGAGAGAGGGAGAGACAGGGAGAGAGAGAGAGAGAGAGAGAGAGAGAGCGAGAGAAAGAGAAAGAGAAAGCCCTGACGCTGGGGCTTTCAGAGTAAAGTCTGCATATGTGATGACTTGCAGTCTGGCTGGCTGAATGAACCAGGCTCAGAGTCTGATAACCTCCTCTTTCCTTATTATTTCCCCTCATTTAACTCACTGTGTGCCTCCATCACAGTCCATTTTCGTGTGTGTAAGTGTGTGTGTGTGTGTGCGGGTGTGTGAGACGAGGCAATCTCTCACTCCTGCAGCACGTCTGTTATTTCACAGCAATTTTGGATAATGATTTATTTTACTATCCACAATTGGAGAGGCCTTCCGCTTGAAAGAGAATGATAAAATAGTAATCCCTTTGCAATTATGTAGTGAGAGATAGTCACATTCATTGAGATTCACTGATACAACTGACGTGGACACGGGACAGCTTTGAAATGATTGTGAATGACATGTTCGTTCTTCTTCAATGTGCCCAGTCCAGTGTATCAAATGAAAATAAACATGTATTTAAAACACTATAAATACTTGAAATAGTTCTCAGTAGATGTAAAGAATAATGGAGTGCTTGTCCTGCCAAACAAGTATGGGCTCGATCATTTCAGTTGCCATTTAATGATGCATATTCCTCACAAATTTGCATTTAATCCAATGATCACAGGCCTTTGCAGACCTTTGGGCCAGTTGCCTGGTAGTTGTTTCAGCTTTGCAGTCAGTGGTAGAAGACTTGGCAGGAAAATATATTTAAAGTATCAAAAATACCTCTGGTGCAAAATTGTGCTTCTACTATGACTGGATTATTATTTTTACAGATGCATTAACATGTAAGCAGCATTTTAGTGTTGCATCAGGCCCAGCTGCAGCAGCAGATTGAGACATGCATCATATTTATAAAATCATGATACACTTTACATAAATAATTTTAATTTGCAAAGTAACCAGGAGTTAAAATGCACAAAGGGGCTGTAGAGAAATGCAAATTTAAATTTGATTTTAATTTAATAGGACAACAGTTATGTCTCTGTATCAGGGTTTTATCATTGTGTACATTGGTGGTACACAGATTCTGTGAAGATGTTAAGGTTAAAGTGAAGTAGATGGTTAAAGAGGTTACTACCAGTTTATCCTGTTGTTTTGCAATGCTGTGAGCAGGGTTCGAACAAAACATTAGTAATCTGGGAGCGAAGGGTGCTTTCATACATAAGGTTCAGCCCATGTCGCTATTCCAGTAAATTCTGCACTGTCCCTTAGTAGTTTGGTCCATTGGTTCCCAAACTTGGATTCAGGCCCCTCCCCAGGGGGTCAGAAGGTTCAGACATGATTAACATGGAAAGGGAAGTCATAGAAATTTCACCCAAAACCTCAGCTGTTTGTAAAATATTGTTATCTTTCCTGGTCTCAAGCAATTATTAAATGAAACTACTGTATGTTTCTTTTCTTTCTGGTGTTTAGTCACAGACCCTCTGAGTCACTTTTTAATCAGCTGGATATCACATTAGTGCCATTTTTCTATGTGCACCACCAACATATGTTTTTCACAATAAGACCAGACTAGGTATCCTGTCTGGGGTTTAGACTCACACAGCACTTGGGGAAAGATTGTTGTGTGGTTTAGTACAGAAAAAGTTCACTTTGATTTCAGAAGCAAACCCTCACCCCAAACACAGAGAAGAGATTTGGACAGATACCAACTCTCAACACAGCAGACAACAGTAGATGAGAGACTGAAAAGTACAGGTACCTCAAAATTTCTACTTCAGTTCTGTACATGATCAAATAGACTTAGTTACTTCCCACAAGTGGTCAGCCACTAGATTACTCCACATGGGTTGCAACCCTAGATCTTCTGCTCTCTCCTGAGACATTAAGATAAGATGAGTGACATCTAGGATGAATAATTGTTTCCAATAATCCACTGGGGGTTTAGACCGAGTTGCAATATCAATATGGGAAAGCATATGGAGGACGTGCGCTCCCGACACATGAAAGGAAAAATGCTATCTTGGTGCCAAATTTACGGGAAACTTTATCCACAACGGCCCACTTCACAAGAGGATGTTCAACATCTAATGCGAGGATATGAGTCAGCTGCGTGGACATGAAGTGTCAGAGGTTAAAGACCTGAGCCTCCAGGATTGTCTCCACAGGCAGCTCAAGTTCGGACCCAGAAGGCCTCTTTTGCTTAACCATGCATTATGCATCATAAAGGTACATCTGAAGTTGACAAATCAAGTGGGGCGGCAGTTTTGAGAGATCAAGGAGCTGCAAGCATTTGAGGCAAAAACAACATCCTTCACCACTCCAAAGCTGGGAGGTTCTCCAGGGCAAGCTTAATTACCGACTGCAGGCACAGCTTCATTTACAAACCACAGGGCTTTTACTGAAAATCTGACGAGCTAATAAGTTGCCTGCCCATTCTAGGTCATCACCATGAGCAGGGGAGCAGAGAAGAGGAAGCGTGTCTTCTTCTTCTTCTTCTTCTTTTTTTTTTCATTTTTCTCATCTTATTTTCATGTTAGTTTGTAACGTAAAGTCAGCTCTTTGGTTTATCCACTGCTGTTTTGTATCATTATCTGTGTCAAGTAGAGTAATTATCTAACAAATATATAAAAGTGGCTCTCTTAATTAAATGCCATGGGCTGTAAGAGATGGAGATAAATTATTTATACTGCTTTGATGAGAGCTGGCTCGCTCTAAGGATTGAAACCGCTGCAGTGAGATTTCACAAAAACTTTTAAGTCGTGTGTTTAGAGGGGAAGAAGCTAAATCTGAATGTTTGCCACCGGGAGTGAGGTGCGTCAGGTTTCTGTGTTTAGCAACCGTTTTCAGAGAAGATGTAATTTTCTCATTTAAGGGAGATATTTCCATGCTGGTATTTACAATCAGAGGGAGGTGAGGCAATGAAGTGCCTCACAGCTGTTTAACAAAGACTTTCTGCTGCAACAAAGACTTTGCTTTATAATTCATGTTTAAGTGCTAAATCCAAAATGTCAGATGTATCCCTGGCATTCACACCCTGACCCCTAATCTAATTCTGTCCATATTACTGGAGGGCAGGGTGCAGCTGAGATGCAGCCACTCATCCTCAACAAGCCGCAAACCTCCCACAGGAAAAAAAAAAAGCAAAAAAAAAAAAAAAAAGCTTTCACAATAATGAAGCATAACTGAGAAGAAGTAACAAATGAGCCAAAGTCAGATAAGAATTTCTTATTGTTCCAATAAAAAATACATTCATACAGAAATATAACAATTTTGCAAAACAATTTCAAATAAAAATTTCATAAAGCAAAAACATAACAATTTTACAAAAGTTGTTTTTTTTTTCTTTTTATACAAAGATTCAGTTTGAGAACAAAGAGCTGTGTGTGAGTGTGTGTGTGTGACAGAAGAGGTGGGGTGGTGGGATGAAAAAAGATGAAGAAAGTGTGAGAGATGTGAGCAAACACAAGGCTAAATCAAGGCTCAATTACCACTGGAACAGTATCGGCTGCCGTTTGCACAGAATGGATGTTCCTCCTCTTTTTGCCCACAAAAGGCATCGCCAGCACTCCCAGATCTATCGCAGCAAGCAGTTTCAAGTTTGTACTCATCCTGTCTCACCCCCCGCCCCCGCCTCCCCCGACAACCCCACCCGCTGATCTGAAATCCATATGTTGTAGCACGCCATGGTATGACTTGCTGCAACATCGAATTCCTGCAGCAGGGTCACTGATCTGGAGTGGGCAGCGCAGTAACTTTATCCTGATCATAACTTTTATCCCTATAATTATTTTTGGAGCGGGGCATCCATCTCCTTCCATCTCTGCCAAAAACTAAACATTTCAGAAACTGTCATTTGTTTTTGTTTTTTTTCTTCTTTTTTCCAAATCTCCATGTGCAACATCAATGCTGGATCTCCGTCTCCTCCTCGGAGTCCCCGCCCCCCTCGCTCCTGTGGTTTTCATAACACTGTTGCAGCTTGGCTAAAACAACGCTCCCCAGACAGGTCAATAACCAACCTACACAGTCAGCAGTCTGTGACAGATTCCATGCCAACAAAGCCTTTAGCAATTCATTACTGAGAGGCAGTACAAGGCGAGGCCTGTCCGACTGCAGCCTGTTAATTACAATAAATCTTTAGCTTTTTCTTCAGTCCCACTTGCGGGGATGGAGGGACGGGGTGGGGACAGGGAGGGGAGGATGGTGTCCGTGGTGGTGGGTGGGTATGTGGGTATCGGGAGGAAGAGCAGCATTTTTTTTGTTCATCTAGCCTGGTTATTTTGTACCTTAGAGCTGTGTGTGATGGACTTGAGTACATACTACACAGTAGTTAACATCTTTAATAAATGAATGAAGTGCTCTAAACATACAGCATTTGTCTTATTTACATGCTCTGACTCAATTGAATGTGATATACATCATCTGGACCGTTTCTAGGACTCAGACAGAAAATGATCATTTTTACATTTTAACAACAGGGTTTGACCGTCGCAGGAGAAGATACAGGCAACTCTCATTAAACTAAAAGAGGTGCCAGTTTAATTAGTAACTGAGCCTTGATCGAGCTTTGTCAAATCACCCATACAACAAATGTGACTTCCCGAGCAGAGCAAAAACCAACGCCGCCACGGGGCTGAGTCACGTTCATAAGGCACCATTTAGGTCAACAGTGCATTATTAGATAGAAAAGAAAGTACAAAAAATCAAAATTAGTCCTCAAGGCATAGGATGAATGAGCAAGCAAGTGGTGAGATCTCCAGCCAGATGAAAAACCAGAAAGGAGGAAGTGGATGATGTTGTAAAAATAAGAGGAAATCATCAAGGCTTTATGTACAATATTGTAACATTTAACTGTTCGCATCGTAGCTGCACTTTTATTGAAACTATTTGCAGTCCTGATTACAGTGGAAACAGGAAATGAACAAACCCTAGAACCATGCAACACCTGTCTACTGAAGTTATAGTATAGTTGTGTTATACCTCTAAGCACACAGCTTATACAATTGGACTACAAATGAGCTTTGTAGCTTGTAAAAAAATAATAAACCAGGCTACATAACACATTGCACATTTAGTAGCTGCACCAAAAACACCAAAAAAAGCTCCTGTCATACAGTGACCAGAGGGGCGGGGGGTTGTTTTGGTCCCTGGGTCGCAGAGCAGAAGGTGACAGGTCAACCCTCTCTCTCTCTCTCTCTCTCTCTCTGGTTGCACCCAAGGCATCAAAAGCTTCTAGAACCCCCCTCACCCCCTCCCAGTCTGGGTGCCAGACAGACAGGCAGGGACCTTCCTCCCTGCCTCATCCTCACACTGCCACCGGGGGAAACGCAAGTGGAAGGTTTCCCCCAGAAACCCATTCAGTCCACAGCAACATTGGTACCAGCCCCCGCACCACCCATCCATCAATCCATCCATCAATCCATCTCTTCTCTGAAAAATCCTCCGGTCTTCTCTCCTTCCAGGGTGTGGGGGGGGGCAGTGGGCCAATCTCAGACATTCACAGTGCACACATGCTTACCTCAGACAGTTTTGTAAAGTACCAGTGTATCTGCTGTCCGGGAGATGTCCCCAAAACATCATGCACCATACATACAGATCATTCACTCTTTTAGTTTGTGTGTCTTATCTTTTTTTTTTTGTCTTTTTGTGTGTGTTGTAAGTCCTTCTCAATCAGAATGAATTCTTCCCCATCCATGATTTTGTCCTCTTGTTGCAACAGACAACCTTCAGAGCGCCTTTCTCCAAAGAGAGGTCCCGGAGGCACTGGGTTTCAGTATGGTGCAAAACGGCATGCTTTGGCTGGAACACACTCCCACCACTCTGCTCTGGGACAGTTCAACCAAGAGACTGGTCGGGAGACGGCGTTTGTTTTTTTTTTTTTCTTTTAGAAACTTTCCCCTTCGCTGCGTTGCTTGGTTGGTGCTCGCCCTGCTCTAGATGTGCCTCTTCATGTGAAGAGCCAGATGGTCAGACCTGGAGAAACATCTGGGAACAGAGGGTGGGGGGTCAATAACAATGCTTCAATAACTAATAAACACTAATGATAACATTTATTATGTTTTCATTAGGAGGTTCAGTTATTTTAAATATTAAAGCTTCAAAAATTCTGGCTTTGCCAATAAAGCACATGTTTTTTGAATGATATGTGAAAACATTTTATAAAATTATGTTACTAATAATTTAATCATGATTTTTCTTGGGACTTTGACCAAACAACCAAGTTCATTTATTTGTGGAGAACATGATTTGTGGGCCAGGGCGTCTCTGTAGCACCACAATGACACATTTTACCTTCATCAACCAATTGCAGCTCCAGACGTTTGGATATTGTGGTAACAGCTTATTAAATAGTGACTTATTTCATTTGTTTTCAATGAAGCCTGACTGATGATAGTTTTTTGTAGATATTTGGGAGTTTAAAGAAAATCCAATAATGATAGGTCGGCTAATATTATTGTTTTCTACTTGTTACCACGATAAAAAAAAATCAACAGGTAGAGGACATTTAATGATTAAAAATGAACTTGAAGGCAAAACACAACTTGAGACTGATACTGATATTTGAAATTTCAAAACCATGATGGTTTATCAGCGCATGTTCATTTTTCTTTACATAACCCAAACAATATTGAGACATTTTTCCAAACACGAAATGTACTGAGTGGGACCTTTATCTTATTGTTGGCATTTCCCTGCTTCAGTTTTTTTGTCATTTGTTGGCTGACATACACACAGCTGCATCGAGCTGTGATAAGCTAGTATCGGCCCCTGGTCTATTTATCAGTCTGGCTACGGTTTTTAAGCTGCCTGAATAAAATGCATCAGTGCTTTCAATCTTTCAAGACATGCATCAACATTTGGACGATCACGTCAACAGAAACACGTGTGATGAATGTATGTTGTGGCCCCGTATGAGCGGGATAGAGGCTTATCAGGAGCCCAGTGATGCCACTTGCAGATGAATGAACTGGCTTACCTGTCACAGTGACTGCATTTAAATGGCTTTGCCCCAGTGTGCTTCCTGAAGTGTCTGGTCAACTCGTCGCTTCGTGCAAAACGCCACTCGCAGCCCTCCCACGAACACCTGTACGGTTTCTCACCTGCAGAGCAAACAAGGAGACGATGAATTGGGCTCAAACACAAAAGGAATGCACCATGTGCTCTGCTCAGGCGACAACTGGTCAGCTCTGCACTGTTGTTATTCAAATACATTCACATCAATCACCCCGGGGCCGGGCCACATGACATAAGTGCCGACAAGTCAGTCGAGACCCAGCTTCCGCTGAACCTGTTGGACCACTGGCTCTGTTTTTATTTAGCCTGGAACATGCTAAGAATGCTAACAGCAGTGCAGTGCAGCTGAACATGTGCCACAATAAATACATATGTCTGAAATGAAAAAGCCACACGTGCAATTTCACGCCTCTAATCAAAAATAAGAAACATTCAAATGACCATTCAGAGGCCTCCCACTCCGTGCCCCCTGGCTCCCCACCCATTCACTCCTTTCCCATGGTGAAACTCAATCTGTTTTGAAGTCCTTTTATCTCCCATGTGCAACCCCTCCCCCCTGCTCCCTCCCTCGCTCCCTCACTGGCTCAGTCAGTCACATTCCAGATAGATTAGGTCACAGTTTAGGTATCCAGCCATGCAGAGCTAATACTCACAGCGCTCCAGCTGAGGACATCATGCAATGTGGACCTTTAATTACGTTACACAATGGATGGACAATGCCATCACGGTGGAGGACTGAAGTCATGGCACTTCCACCCTTCACTCAGTAAAAGCTGAGATTTTGCAACTCAATTAATGAACTGCTTTAGCTTGAAACAGCAGAGGAGACTCAACCCCCCCCCAATTTACACAGACCACATGTGTCTGTAATTTTTAGTAGCCTTGGCTCTGATGGGTGTGTCCACTCACCTGTATGAGTGCGCTGGTGTGCTTTAAGGTGGGAGCTCTTCGTGTAAACCTTGCGACACCCGTTGAAGTGACACCTGTGTACTCGCCTCCTGCCGTCCGGAGACGCATCCCCGCAGATGATTCCCGTCTTTTCCGAACTCTTTGCCACCCCGCCGCTCCTAATTTTGACCGGCAAGTGCAACTCGGTGTGCGTGGCGACCCAGCCATTGGTCACGGCGCCAGGCTCCGAGTTGGCCTCCGGCGAGGACGGCGGAGTGCTAATGACGGAGGGGCTAAAAGGTCCAGAGCCAACCAAGACAGAGCCCAGAGGGTTGGAGGTAAAGCTGTGTGTCGGCGAGAGCTCCTCAGAACTGTCTGAAGCCTCGCTGCTGGCGTCTGAATTCACACTGTTGGTGTCCAAGATTTGGCTGTCCTGATTGTCCTCCTCGTGGGCCGGGGCCAGCTTTGGGTCAGACTCGGCCTTGGCCTTGTCCCCACAGGCCAGGATCAGCTTGCTCCAGAGGTCTTCCTGGCTGTCGAACTTGAGGTCGGATGTGGAGACGTAAGGCTCGCTCTGTAGGTAGCGCTCCAACTCCAAGCATGTCTGGTTGAACGGAAACATACAGTCAGAATAAATGAACTACAGCATCCCTGAAGAGAGGAGGTTCACTCACAGCAGCAAAATGTTTCTGTGTGGGAAATCCTTTTAAATGATGCATGTGCACATTCCCCACAATCCCTTCTGTAGAGTAATATTTGTTAAATGCTTGCAGCAGGACATTTTAGATCATCCTGCACTCATCTTTATTGTACAATGATTAAAGCTGCAATGATTAGTCAATTGGTGGATTAGTCAGCTGAAAGAAGATTTATCATTTTGTCATTTTTCAAGCAATAATGCAAAATATTTGCTGGTTCCAGCTTCTCAAATATGAGGATTTGCTGTTTGTTTGTATCATATATGATGGTAAATTATTTTTTTTTTTGGTTTTGCACACAAATGGACAAAATAAGGAATTTAAATGTGTCACTTTGGTCTCTGGGAAGTTGTAAAGGCTGTTTTCACAACTTTTTGATGTTTAAATATTTGGCTGTCTGTTAGCTGCTGCCCTTTGAGACAGGTTTACAAAAACCCTTCTTAATGCACTGATCATCAAATCAAATCAAATTTCATTCATATAGAGCCAAATCATAACAAAGTTACCTCAAGGCACTTTACACATAGAGCCGATCGAGACCAAACTGTTTATAGGGTTTCATGTGGCTGAACTCAACCTAAAGCCTCATCTCTCACAGCATGACATCTACCAACTGCTACAGCTTCCTGTGATGAACACAAGCCACAGACTCATGAGTTGCACCTGAGTGTGTCCAAACACTAAACGTGCATTGTCATTTCAGCACTAGTGACTCACTGAACACATTTAGAGTCCTTTTAAGGAAGCTGCTCAACTTCCTCCTCCAGCATGAGCCATTCAGCTGCTTTTCCTCATGCGTACCACTGACATGCGATCACATCCTTCCTCAGTAAAAGATACACTGGCTACAATTTACTTCAGGGCCCGTTAAAGTTGAAAAGAAGGGGCCGTTCATTAGAAGGTGCTCGGAGACAGCAGATGTAGAGTAAATATTTCCTCTGGGCTTCTGCAGTGCAATATTTTCCAGCTGTGCTGGTGTCTACTCATGCACGGAGGAATTGGCCATGGCTGACATTTCATAGTGTCATGTAGTGGAGCCCATTCAAATCAGCGCATGATGCATATGGGCTGTTTTTAACTAAAATAAACGCTCTGGAGCAGAAAAGGGATGAGGACACTGTTATAATCTTTGACATGAGGCCAGAAAATTAGAAGATGACAAAATATGTTTTGTTTAAAGTTCACAATGTAGGTTTTGAAACAGTGTGAATCATCTCATAAAAAAAAGAAGGTAAAAACATGAGATTGTTTCCTCATGAGCTGCAGAGGAAACCCTGAACCAGCAACACCGCATCTGATCTGATTTTGAATGAACTGCTCAGCTTCCTCTCAGCTCCGCGGTCACTTCGCCGGCTGGAAGTGAAACCGTCCTTAACCCGTCCGCTACAAGAAGAAGAGCCCGAGCTGAAAACATATCAGAGCAGCGAGCAGCGAGGAGGCTGCAGCGGCAGAGGCGGCGGCAGAGGCGGCGGCGGCAGAGGCGGCACGCCGCTGCCGCTTGAGTTACCCCCCCCACCAACACCACCACCACACCACCACACCACCACTGCCACCA
>CM076667.1:2185247-2203047 GCA_038496675.1 Rachycentron canadum
CCCCCCCACTCTCCCCTCCTTCCTCGCGGCAGGATTACGCCTGCAGGCTCTCGGCCAATCAGAGGCGAGCAGCGTAAGGGGTTGCAAATGATATCACAGCCGACCAATGGCGGCCGGCCTCTGACTTAATTTGGTTCCTTCTCCGTTTTAATTGGTGCGTTTGACTCCCAGTGGCTCGCCGCCGATTGGCTGGTTATTTATAGGCATGTATATAACCGGGTGGTGCGCTCGGTTCCTCTGTAGTCTTTTTCTCTCCGCTGCATCTTTCGCCACAGACAGCGCCTGTGAGCCGAAACTGTTCTACTCCTGTTCTGAGAAAAACATCTCAGCTCCTCTACGTGTTTAACCCTGTGGCACTTGCGACAGCGCTGTTTGAGCCGTAACTATGGTGAAAGCGCATGTGTTGACACCAGCCACTCAGCCGCCATGTCTTGGGACACGGTGACTAATGGATGGCAAAGGTATTATTGTGTTATCAGCGCAGATGTGAGTCCGGAGGAACCACCAGCCCTCCCCTCTCCTCCCCTCTCCTCCCCTCTGAGGGAATTCATGCAGATTCCTGCTTCATGACCGACAGCCTGAGAACTATGAGATCAAAGTTCAACTCTGTCCTGTAGCAAAGGTTTGACAAGAGCAGCCTGTTGTTAGTTTCAAAACTTTTCCTCAGCTAATTTGCACTTAAAAGAACACTGAACAGAATGAATATTTCAAAGAAAGCTCCTCAAAGTTAAAGAATTTGTTATTCTCCGCTTGACTTATTACGATACATGAATAAAACCTTACATACACGAAACAGTCATTAACAAGAGTTAGGGATTGTTAAGACAGTGTTTTCTCATTAAAAAAAAAGAAAAGATGTCTGCTTGTGACCCCTACGTGAAGCAGACGCCTGGATTGGGAGAGAAGCTCGTCCCCCAGATTTTCCTCTGGGGTTGAAACTTGGTTGTGAGTGGAGAGAGAGACCAGCTCCAGAGGACGCAGCACAGTCAAACCCCCCCACACTTTGTATGTATGCTTTGTCCCAGTATGGCCCATGGCCACTTCAACACAGTCAAACAGCACAACTAGCAGTGGGTTCTCTTCTCATGGCGTTTCTGTTTTTTATTGCAAGAGACCACTGATTGATGACTAGTCAACTAATGGTTAACGCGACAGTGTTCAATATTTGCTTTGATTAAAAAATGACATGTAATCATTTAGTCAATTAGTTAGACCTCTATTACTTCTTCTTGAGGCTGGAGGCTGTGTGTATTGTATAGCTATTGGTCTATTTCTATAACTAGATTAGGCGGCAAAATAATGCAGTTAAAATAATACAGTTTAGTTTGTAATTTTAGAGGCTTAGAAAGGGTGAGGGTGGAAAACCATTTCACAAGAAAAAGTTTAAAGGTCCCATATAGTATAAAGGTATATGTCCATGTCTTTATTGATTATAAATCCAGTCTAGCTTCTACATTAATACAGTGAAAGTATCAAAGGTCTCAGTCAACAGAGAAATGCTCACAGTCTTTATTCAGAAACTGAGCCTAAAAACCAGCTATTAGGACACTGGTAACTTTGTGATGTCACAACAAAGCAGTCACCTCCCTCACTTATGCCCTATGATCCAGTCTTGCAGATTTGGTTTCTTTGAGTGTTTTCCTGAAATCTGATATGTTTTCATTTGATCACACAGAAAACAGTCAGCCAATCAGAAGAGAGACTCAGATTGAACCACAGAGAAATGCTCACAGCCTCTATTCAGAGGCTGAGCCTTAAAAACAGCTGTTGGGACTTCTGTAACTTTGTGATGTCGCAACACAACAGTTGACGCTCTCAGCCATGGCACAAGCCCAGCCCACCTGGACCCACCGTTCAAACTTTGTTTTCTCTCAGTGTTTACCCGGAAGCTATTATATTTTTATTCAATCACAAATTCAAAAAACAACCAGCCAATCAGAAGAATGCTCACCCACCTGTTATTAACATGAGAGAGGAGATGAAAACTACACTGGTGGTTTTTGGTTCAACCACAAATATATCGTCTGATGGGTGTCAACATTTCAAATAAAGCATTGAAGAAGTGTGAAATATGGGACCTTTAAACCAGATTTTTTTTTTTTTTGTGAAAGAATTCAAATCTGTTACTTCATAGATAAAGTTGTTGATTTTTTTTGTATTCAGAGCTGTTGCCAAACTTGGAATTTATATCTGAGCTCAGGGGATAAAAGTTTGGATTCTTGTCTTCATCCTGAGACATTTATCAAAGTAAAAAGAGAAAAGTTTCACAGCTCCACTATTGTCTGGTGATATTCAACTGTTCCCTTATGAATGACTCTTCATTCCAGTAGCATTCCATCACATATTTGGCAATGGCTCTACGTCATCGTCTTATTCTTATCATTTCCTCTTTGGAGAAGTACTCGTGTGCCACAGAGGCATCGCTTCCTGCAGCTATTGCATAAGTTCACAGCCTTAAGTCGCACCACAACCTGGCACACCATGGCCTGATGAGATAAACAACATTTCTACACAGGAGCCACATTGTCTTCAGAGTGGCAGTATTTTTCTGTTGGCGGAACACACAGACAACTGAGCGTCCTTTGTGCTGCTCTCAGCTGTGAGGCCATATTTGTCACCCATAGCATCTGATTTAGTCATATGGCGATGGGATGCCTTGTGAAGCCTGGAGCTGGCCTCAGTATTCCTGCAAAGGAATTCCACTTTGCTTTTATGTTACTAATAGGGCTATTCATTATGTCCCTCCAGGACTCAGTGGACACTTTGCTTTGAAGAGGAAGAACTCACTGCGTCCATGTCCATTTAGAGCAACTGCGAAAACGTCTTTTGTCACCGCATGAAATGCAACAAAATGCATGGCTTATCACTGCGCAATAATATACCCACTCACACTCATTATTCATGCATTTCCAAAGTTGCCAAGGCTTACACTGTATGTGTTTGATGAATAACAGAGTATACTGTCGAGTCCCGCTGGAGCATTAGTGGGCAGCTCTGCAGTAATCACTTCCTTCAGAGGGCCTCTTAGATGAAGCATTTAGAGAATGCACGAGGTCCTGCATGGCAGCTTTTATCTTGGAAGGCCAGGTCCGCAGCTTTATCATCGTTATGTAATCCCAGCCCAGTCAGTAGCCACAGGAAAGAGCAATTACAGGATGACCCATTTTAATGCATCACTGTCAACCCAATCAGTGAGTTGTTCTAAGGGGTTTTTCTGCACAACCTGGGTGCATTGGAGACCCACTCTTGTATGGTTTTCCATCATGTGCATAGGGAAATAGATTATGGCTGCTCTCCAAAGTTATTTTCATAATACTCTCTAGACTTGGTTATGCAGGAATTACAACCACAATGACTAGTCGATGAATCAAGAATATAGACAGGAAATTAATCAGTTTGCTAATCAATTGTTTGTCAATTTTCAAGCTAAAATGCCAAAAGATAAGTAAAGGCTCTCAAATATCAGGTTTTGTTGATTTTTTTTTTTGTCTTAGATGATAATAAAGTGAATATTTGTTAGATATTTAGAATATTTGGACTGTTTGGTAAAAAAAAACCCAACACATTTGAAGATGACATGTTTCACTATTTTCAGAGGTTTTATAGACCAACGACTAATAGAGAAGCTGATCAGCAGATTAACCAGGACAGACATGTTACTTGTTACTTTACTCAGTTCAGCTATGCAATGACTCCCGACAACAATTTATTCATTTTCTAAATAATTGTAACTTAAATCCTTAAATTAAACTCCAGGGGTCCTTGAGGGTCCTGGGGGAGATTCATTTTTAGCTATAATTCCATTTATAAGTGGGATAATGACAAAATGCATGACTTGACTATGTTGTTCATGGGGTTCCAACTCTTTCTGTAATACAAGCATTTAAAAGCAAAACTCCTGTGGCCTAATTTGTGTGTCAGTTTATGGTTGTTGAGCTGAAAAAGTTTGAGAAGCACTGATTTAAATAAAAAAAGATTTTCATGAATTAAAGGTAGGACTACATTATTTTTAAATTTGTTATTTTCTCACAAAAGAAAAAAAAATTCACAAGCAATTAAACACACCCTTACTCAATTCATCACACTACACTCCAGCCTTACTCGGTCTCATGTGACTTATAGTTTGTGTTAGCAAATTTTAGCTTGACATTATGGTATGGTCAGTTTTTTACTTAATGACTTGGAGGAGGATTTTATTATTATCCTGTAATTGTCAACTGTAGAAAAATGGTTGGGGTGTAGTGGAAACTTCAGCAAAAGTTACAGTCTAGCTTTAATAAGACCTCAGGAACATTTCAGGCCCATGTTTGGCGAGAGAGATAAACCTGCCTGACTGCACAGATGTTAACAGATGTTTAAAGAGGCAGTCTGGCAGTTTGGTATTTCACTTCCATAAAGACAGGGGGTCTTATGAGACTGATTAAAAACAGAAAAGTCTAAATCAAAGCCGCAGAAACAGAACTTTTCATCTCCAATATTTGTCAAGCTACAAAGACACTGGCTCCTACATTTCCCACAATCCTAATGGATTGACTCTTTCAGTAAGCCCTTAGTGGTTTACAAATAGGGATTTAATATGTTCATATATTTGATTTCATCGTCAGTATCAGTGTCAAATGAAGCAGAGACAAATTTATGGTTGGACAATGTTTAAGCAGACGTGACAGAGTCAGAAATAAACCTCTCTTCATCATTTCCCTGCTTACCATCAGAAGGCCAGTTAGTAATGAGGCACAGCACTATTGATAGAGATGCATTGCTCTCCATGGGGGCCACTGAAAATTTGTCCAAGCTTAAATAAAATGAAGATAAAAATAATTGATTGGAAATCAATACACATACATCATTCACCCTTTTGTTAAAAGGAGAAATAGAAGGGAAGAGAGAGGGGGGAGCGCTTGGAAAATCGATATTCATTCAAATCATAAATCAGAATTGAGTCAGCGCTTGTGGGGAGGGGAGATAATCATTGGCCTGGTTTTGGATTACATACTCCACACGGCCGAGGCTTGTCCAGCCTGGAAATGTGTTTAGCTTTGTTTCAACCCCCCCTCACTATGTTTCTCGTCCCACACACCAACATGAACAGTGAGATCCTCTCATTGAAATGCATTGATGGTATAACGTGCCGTCGGCCTTATGTGCTGCTGTCAGACCACGTCTGGGGACAGATCAACATGTGTGTACAATGGGTCGTGTGGTGTCAGCTCCATCAGGCCATCAATGAGGAGCCTCCCAGCAGCTCTTGACCTTGAGGATGAAGAGAGGGCCCCGCGAGTGTGTGTATGTGTGTAGTTTAGCTGTGTTTTTCCTGAGTGGACATGCGTGGGACACAGCAATCAGTCAGGACGCTCTTGTGATGTTTGGTGATGGAGGTTTGTGAATTGGTTTGTGCGCTCGCATTCAGAACAGACCAATAAATCAGTTTGCTGATATATTGGGGTGGAAATCAATATTGTCCTCCTCCAGTATGATGGAGGTTCCTCCCGGATCACTGCTGCACTCAAACAGTGTTTTACACCATGTTTGCAATAAAATAGATCTCTCTTTGTTGAAGTCTGGCTGCTTATCCTGTGCTACTAACCCTTAGAGGACGATATATATTTCTACTTCTTTGTTCATTCATCGGGGAAAATACGTACAGTATTAATCAAGTCTGACCTTTTAAATACAGCAAATTAAATATGCTGAGGTATAAAGAGCCAATAATACCAAACAATTACGATTCATTACAAGGTGTTGTTAGTGATAGTTGGGGTTAGTTGATATAGGCTTGACTGAGGTACTTATCTGTGGTCAATAGATTAAGATCAGCTCCCAGTTTAAAAAAGGAGCAGGAGCCGAGCATAGAAGCTGAGTGATGAGCTGCTGTGGACAGGGAAATCCACAAAAATGTGTTTTTGCCACTTTAAAAAATGTCCATAGAAAAAAGCCAATATCAGTTTAAGCGTATGATTTATTTTTTATATTTTTATCTTGCCATCAAACTGCCCTTTCCTTTGGAACTATATTTGTCAACCGTTGAACTACCGTATTCTTACCCAAAAGCACCTATGCTTCACTCTTTCTGACTCAAACAGCTGATCTGCAAAGTGATACAGTCTGCGCCTTGTGTGTAGGTATATGGTAAGTAACACGGCAAGATAAAGCAGTGAAAGTATTCAAAATAAATCTACACTTGCACCGATATTGGCTTTCAGCCTTTTTCTGTGGACATTTAGTTTGTAGAAAAAATGAAGCAATCCAGGTGAAATTTGCACAGTCAGTGTGTTGGCTTTGGCCCATTCGTTTCAATGTCACCAGGTCAGACTCGCGGGGGGAGGAGGAGGAGGTATTGGGGAGCATTCCCAAATGCTGGCAAACTGCTGCTTCCTTATATTTTTTTGAAGTTTAAAAAAAGGAAAACACGGATGGCAATGTTGTTACTATCTTAACATCTATTGTGTGACTGATCACGTCACTTAGACAGACATTCATGGCGCCCAGAGGATGTCTCCTACTGACTTGTGCTTTAGCACCAAGATGAGGTTGACACTTCTATCTTTGAGTGAGAAGTCCTAACTCTTTTGGATGGACCTCTTTCAAACCTGGTACAGACATTCATGTCCCCCCGAGGATGAATTTATTTAGTACCCATCCTCTCATTTGCTACGTGCACGCCTGCTGTTCACACTACTCCAGAGTTTTTTAGCCCCTGAAAGTGAAACTTTCGGAAACACTGCTGGACCTGTTTAACTTTGAAAACTCTGGGGTTGTCTTGCAGTTTGGACGGACCAAAACAGAGACCTTTGGAAACAATGACACAGTTGCTTAAAGAACTGAAAGATTACATAACACGCACAACCCAGAAAGTGAAGAATGTAGTCCCTGACAGCCCAAAGATCCTCTACACAGTAAGAAAGGGTCAGTGTCTCCACCCCAACATTGTCCCAGGAACCTGCAGAGCAGCACCCATTTACATCAGCTGGCTTCAACGGGAATCCAGCAAATTATTGTAACACATAAGATAGTGAATAGACCATACTTAAAATCTTTGTTTCACATCATTTCACACACAATGAGGGGCCTTCGATAAAAAAAAAATACAATTATACAATTACAAAATATGAACAATCCAACGATGCTGAATAACATTGTCAAAGAAACACTGAACAACATTTCAACAACATTTCAACAAAAAGTGGAAATAAGCTTTGTCAGTCCAAGAAAAGCATTTATGATGCAGTGTGATGCACTGTAAGTGTGTAACCATGTGTTTGGTGCTGGTGGTGTTTTGACAACAGTGAATTACCAGTGACCACGCAGGCTGTGTCATGTAGCCTTGAGGTTATCACTCAAGTGAATAGCAACAGAGTCAGTTTCTCTTATCTACAGAGACACTTTCGTGGCCCTCAGGAGTCTCTCTGTTCACATGAAACAAAACTGAGCCCTCATTCACTTCTACCAATACACATTGTGACGCCCAAAGATTTCAAGTTGCACTTTGTTTGAACATTGCGGTCGCACGGGGAGAGATTTCAGTGGCAGATCTTGAAAAGTGCTGAAAAATCTGCAGGACAGTTCAATAGTCATTGTTTCACACAGTGTTGCATTCAGGGACTTAAAGTTGTTTTTCCCTCCAGTGATGCCAGCTCTGCACTAAAGGCTACTACCATTATACGGGCTGGAGGAATGTTAAGTATTTTATTATTTTCTGCCAACCTCTGTGGGAACCAGAGCTCTCTAGCTGTTTCAGGGGTGGCATTTATCGAGGCCACGGTGTAAACACAGACCCAGCCCACTGATTATGGAGCTGGGATGTATTCATTGTATACTTTCGGGTGTGGGAGAGAGAGAAGAGGGAAGGGGTGAGAGAAGGGGGGGGGTTACGATCAGGTTACCATGACCATGAATGCGCTGAGCTGAGTGTGGTATTCTCAGACTCTGATAAAGGATCACCTATCACCCAGTCCTGAGCGCAGAGCGCACAGACAAATTCCTTGTGCATGAATAAACATAACACTGACTCATAGTTTCAGACAAGCATTTGCTGTAATCTGTTTGTCATTCCCCTCACAGAGAACTGATTGTTGTCTTACTTGGCATAAATTCAATTTGACAGTTTTCAACTTCACAGAAAACTCTGATCAAATCATATTTTGTGAGTAAATGATGGCTTTTGCTCAAGAAAATATTCAGTTGGGGTGATGAGCCACCCACAACGATATATTTTTTACTTAGTTAGTAACAGGTCATATAAAATAAAGATTTCCACTGACATAATGTGCAACTTAACTCTGTTTGACTCATACAGCTTATCTGCAGAGTAATACAGTATCCATCACAGGTGCATAGTAACCTAATAGTAGTGCAGTGGTTGAAAAAAGTTCCAAAGCAAAAGGCCGTTTGATGGCAAGATTAACAGTTGAAAATATTCAAAATAAATTTTTAAAATGAAGCTTAGTGACAGTTCAGTCAGGAGGACCGTCCCCTCGTACATGCCTTTTAAGTTACAAGCGCCATTTCCCACTATTTATCAGCTCCACCCACTTTCATCCAATCACAACCTGACATGGTGACCTTCAGCCAATCAACTCGTAAGGTGTCAAACTTTTAATTCTCTCTCTCTCTGCTGTCTTTTCAGCACCGTGCTCACTGCACGACCCACCTCCACCCCTTCACCATCTCAAGCATGGACGCCAGGCCAACTCCAGTCAAACCATCCGATCAGAAGCTTCCCGCTCATCAGGACATTCCCATCCTCAAGCTCCACTCCTCATCACCACCAGTGTCCAGCCTCAGGAGGGACTTAAAACCTATGGATCGCTCCCAGTGGAATTCACTTCCTGCCGGGGTCTAAGAACCAAAGTGTATTCCTTCTGTTCACAATAAATTTCATTTTACTTAAGGTCCTACTCACCTGACTGGAATGATGTTGGCATTTTCTGTACTAGTACTAGTACTGGCTAAAACACATGTTTTCTGCTGACCCTGTCCACAGCGGCACATAACTCAGTTTCTGTGCCACTGCTCGTATCTTTTTCTCTAAACCGAGAGCACACTGATCCAAATCTACTGCAGGTAATACCCTGAGTATGGATGTGTGCCTCACACTCCTACATTAAATAACCCGAATGATCCCTTTAAACAATAGCTACTCTCTGCTCTGTCCTGCCTGAGGTTAATGTTTTATTTCATGAGTGTGCTGCCTTTTGATGTCAGCAGAGGTGATCTCTAAAACAGTGAAGAAAAGCCAACCAAGTTGTTTCTGTGCCCGGACGTAACTAAACTGTGATCAGAGCACTGCCACATCATAAAAGTATGATTTTTAACGGTGCCGTATCTCTTGCTGCCAGCGTGCACCCTAGCACAGGAAACACTGCTATGAGAAAGCAGGAAAAAATAACCTATGCGGCTATTTGGGCTCAGGCCTGGTTCATTTCATAAAAGCAGTGATGGCCTTTGTTTGAGGCGAGGTGTCCCACCTCTACTATAAAATGCAGGAAAGCCTCATTGTATCAGGTTTTCACACTGCTCATTGTTTTAGATATACACTCACTGTTTGCTCTGCATTCAGGGACACACACTCACAAATGTATAACTGAGCCCATAGAGAAAATACAGTTCTTTATTAACCCTCATTTTTCCATGCCTATATCTACTTTTATTCCTTTTCATGTTTTCATTCTCAACAAACTCCTTCACTGATTTTCATCTCTGTGAGAACATTTGACGCATATGTAAAAGATAGAACACAGCCTGCAGTTCTTCTTTCAGGAAAGAATAAAAAGCCTTTTTGTGCCTGCTTCCAATCTGATACTCAATCTGTGTTTTACATTGTAATGTCAGTCACCTCTCTCAATGTGCTATCTGAGTTCACGTCTCTATCTGAGTCAGTGACCTGGGAGGCAGGCCTCTGCCCAGGGGGGCTTTGTCCTCACACAACTGTGAACAATGTGACTCCACTGCTTGCTTATCATGATTATCCAAACTCAGGTCTATTGCATACTGCTGCAGATCTGGGTCACTGATCAGTTTCAGATAAAGTTATCCAGCTCCTCTGCTGCTCTGACTGATGAATGTTTGAAAAAAAATAAATAAATAAGAAAATACAGGAAATATGTGAAGTGAGAAAGTCTTTTGTTTTCACAGGGTCCACATTCAGGCAAACAAAGTGGGACTTTTTTCTCCACGCGGCTGAGTTTGGAGTGATTGACTGTCAGCAGGACTTAAAGTGAAACTTGGAGCAGTAGCAGATTTATGTCTTAAGTCATCACTTTAAGATAGTGCTTTCCTGTGTGCAGGATAAGATTATCAAAGAAAACCTTATGGCTCTGTAAAGCATGAACTTTGTATCTTTATTGTGAGCTGCCACTTTATCATAATTTTTTTTTTTTTGTC
Source organism: Rachycentron canadum (assembly GCA_038496675.1). NCBI lineage: Eukaryota > Metazoa > Chordata > Actinopteri > Carangiformes > Rachycentridae > Rachycentron > Rachycentron canadum. The sequence goes on from CM076667.1 coordinate 2,195,628, forward strand.
AGGAGAGCTGATCAACAGCAGCTAATGCAGAGTGTGAACTTTAGGTAGCTGTGCTGTACAGGAAACACATCGGCTCCGCTGCACCGTTCGCTAAGGTCGTGACTTTTAAAGGTTGACTCCAAACACCGGCTTTGTTGACTCAGCGCCTGTCTGTACATTAGGACACAGATACTGGGCAGGCTAACGGCCTGCTGTTGTCAGAGTAACAAATCCTTCCTACTATGACCTCACTTGCCAGTGAACATTGTTGAACTTTGAACAGTTATGTCATTTATTTGATGTGTGTGTCATTGGCATTTCCTCTCACGAGTTCCTCCTCTGTCGTCTCTCTCCGTCCCTAAACTTTGTTTTCTTTCCTTAGCAAAAGGAAATCCTATCCTGAAACCCCTCATTTCCTTTCCTAACCTATTATACCCTCACCTTTGTTATATTCCATTGTGAGTTTTCTTTAGCATAATCGTAACCACGTTGGCCCCTTTTATTTAAACCTTTTTCCCATGCTTACATAATGTATATTCTCTGTGAGTGAACATTTGGATCTAAGGTGACCCACACAGTCTAGGGTTCAGTTCCTGTTTGAGCTAACAATAACATAGCTAATTGCTCCAAATGCAAAATAAATGCAGCAATGCATCACTCTGTGTGCTCAGCCCGGTGTAACTGAGGCAGATTCAATAAATGATCATTTAGGATGCCGTAAAACAACGTGTGTTCCTGTGTGTACATCATCATCTGGTCGCTGCAGCAATCAGATGATAATCATCAGTGTTCAAGGTGCCCCCCTCCCATCCACTCACAACCCTTCCCTCAGCAGATACCTTTGCCCAGCTGAGAGTGACTCATTCATATCTCATGACTGCTTTCCAATGAAACTTGTTGTTCCAAACAGCGGCTTCTGGGAAGCAGGCTGAGGGGTGAATTATAGCGTCACACTGGAAGGGCTCTAGGGAGCAGCCCTGACATAAACAAATATACCCAGCACAAACTGTACATACAAATGGCCTTAATTACTTGTCAAATAGACTTTAATGCAGAGTGACGCCTAACTTCTTACTCACTAAACCTGTAAGAAATAAGGTTTTAAGTCTTCTTTAAGGTAGACAAGGCAGCTAATGACTTTGCTCAGACCTGCTACTATCACCTCCACTGACATTTATAGGCGCTGTTATTAAAATAGTACAACTACACCTGCTGCCGGTGACTGGTACTATCACCACTACCATGACAAAACTCTTGCTGCTAATGAAAACTAGTTCATCTTTTGTTCCTGTGACTTAAAAAAACAGTAATGGAAGATGTATTCAAAGCTTTTATTCAAAGCGATTGTCTGATGTTTTGGGAAACTCTCTTGTTACCAGCTGCAACACCTGGACTGGTATTGTTTTCACCTTGTGAGCCTGTGTGTGTCATCATGGCAAAATGTGGTCCTGCAGCACTAACTACCACATCAGTGGTTTTTGCTACATGTTTTAATGTCTGCGGTGTATGTGTGTGTGTGACTGTCTGTGAACAGATTGTGTCACCATGATATTGTCACAACCCGCAAGATACATTCATTGCTCTTGAGTGCTCTTGGGTCAGACCGTCAACATGGTGACATGTGCTGTGGGTGGTGTGATCCCATCACAAGAAGATGTTTGTCTCTTACAGCTACAACCAATAGCTGCTAACCAGTTAGCAGTTAGCTTGGCTCTGCCTAAAGCACAGGCAAAGCATTGGTCTTGGTCTTACCAGTGTCAAAAGTGCTCTCTGAAACAGGTTTGCAATTTTGACTCCCTGCTGTTGCCAGATTTGTGATACTATGATCTGGCAACTCTCAACATCAAACTGCACACATCACTGACCAGCTGTGCCAGTCGTGTTTTAGGTTTAGGTTTTAAATGCCACAGAGTTGAAAATGACTTCACTGGACAAAATGAACATCGGGTGATTTTATTTTTAAGTTTCTGTGGTTAAGTGTTCCTCAATTTGTTAAGCAAAATGTCATCCCAGAGCAAAGGAAGACTTCAGGTCCTTTTTTAAAGAAGAACAGCTGAGCTCAGCCAATAAGAAAGTTCTGTGATCAATTCAAACATTGATCCTCTTTGAATTTAGTTGGAGAAATGTTTATTTAATGCCTCCCTCGCCATCTTCATGTGGATCAAAACCAGAGTTCTGACTGCATATGGGTCATTAAAGCATGAATATCTTAAAAAAAAAATAATTAACCACATTTATTTAGATGTGTGGGTTTGTGGATATGTACTTATATATGTTTGTATATTGTATATACTTTCTGGACTTAAAATCCATAGTAATTACAGCAGCTGTCAAAATAAATGCAGTGGAGAACAAAGGGACAATATTGTGAAATATAAAGCAGTAGAGTTATAAAATTTAATGAAATTAAAATATGAATGTAAAGTACTAGTGCCTGAGAACTATCCTTAATTATGGAACTTATAACAGTCAAGCAAACAAACAACAAGAAGCCTCCAGTGGAGCACAACATGCTAAAACTAAATAAAGCCTATTTTAATAGGCACCACCCTGGCACCTTTGCCACTGCCCTAACAAGCACTGAGTTCAGACTCAACTGCTCCTCAGCACAACATGTTGACGCTAATAATGAAGAATGTGTGAACTTGTCTCCGCTGTGAGCCCCAAACCAGCATCATTTTGAAGCCATGCAACAGGACATACACCATGAGGCCCGCCATGCCTCAGCAGCAAGGTGACACAAAAAGATGGACAGACAACTTGGCAGACTAAAGCAGACAAGTAAACAGACAGACAAACAGGGCTGGGGCAATGCCCCAGAGAGCAATGACACGAGCCACTGCCTTCCCTGTGAAACACACAGCCCCAGACTGAGCAGGCAGGCAGGCAGGCAGGCAGGCAGGCAGGAGGGGAGCGGGTGGCTTTCAAATGACTGAAGAGCCGAGTGTAGACACACAGCACCCCGCTCACCTCAAACACACAGCCTGTAATGACTGGAGACACGGCTGCCTTCCCCAGGGGAGAAAAAAAAAACAAGAGGAGGGGGAGCACAGCACAGATGCACAACACCACCTCTCCCCCAACAAACTCTAATGGCTAGGGCTCAATAAACAGCAGCAGTGGCAACAACAACCCAAATAAGTCATGACAGCGCGTGGGGCACCTGAGCGAGCTCCTAATTGATCATTCTCGGTTGGAGACTTCCTACTCCTCGCTTCCATTGTACGACACGCACGCCTCTCATACATGCCACAGTTACAGTTTTGAATCACGGCTATTCTTAGCACAGGTGTGTGCTATGCTGCTGGAATCCTTATTTTGAGCCAGCCGTAAACATATTCTAGAAACATTTATTCATAGAGAGTGTGCTCCTCATCTAGTCTGAAATCATGAAGTTGTAACACGGTTAGTTATTTCTCCATTTCAGGAACGCAGCTGCAAATTCTCAACTAATGCAGACGTGCAGCCAAAGCATGTCTGACAAAAGCCCACGGCCGGCTGACCTATTGTGAGAATTAATTAACAGGCATGGCAGATTTTAGCACAGTTATTTGGGACTTTCTGTACGTAGGTGCGATATGTGGGTCAATGGGGAGTGACACGGCTGGGCGTCATGTCATCTCATGCTATCAGCCAGTGACAGCCGCTCAGAGCAGCCCCTCAATAAGCGTGCTGATCCCGCTCGAGCCTGCTGACCAGCACAGTTAACATTCCCTCCCTTTATAGCTGCCTAATCCGGGTATTTAACAGTGCGCCTGGCCCTCCAAACCAGGGATCAAATTCTCCCGGTTGACTCTGTATTAGCCCAACCAGCACATGCAGCCCCCAGCCCCTGTGCCCACCCACAAAGCCTAGCAGAAATTCTCACACTCACACCCTCAGTTCATTCTGCAGCCCCAGCCACACGCAACACTGGGTAACAGAGGGATGTTAATAAGCGCTGTGAATTTCTGCTTCTCCTCTGTTTCCTACCCTTTTCACTTAATCCCTCTTGCTCCTTCATGTGTGTTTCCATGTCCTGACATAGCTAAGCTTCACAATTGAGATGGCTGGTGGGGTCTTTAATGTGCATTATGCTCCATGACTTTGACAAAAATGTGAGAAAAGTGGGATGTCTTTGCACAGAGGCAATGGGATCAAATCCAGGGAGAAATCTGTTTTCTTGAGACGCCGAGGCAGAGAGACAGGAAAACTGGACACATCCTGACAATGCAATTAGGATCCACTTCACTTTGGGAGCACTGAAATTAGTGAGTGTCATTTTCAAGATTTTTTCCCCCATCTTTCTGTCTGTAGTCGCCTTTCCAGGATGAGCTTCTAGTTTCAGTCCAGGCTATCACAAGGTCAGATGGAAGAGATACCCAGCGCCGGTGTTGGAACCTCTCAGCTGTATGTGGTAATTACTGGTGTCCTTGATATTTGATGTGAAATGGGGATGGTAACCTTTAGTGTTTGCCTGTTAGCCCACCCTTCCTCTCACTGCTCCTGCCCTCAATTCCTCCCTCCCATTTGCTCCTGGATGCATGAACAGAGAACAGGAGGCTCACTTTGGAGGGAAATGTGAAGTGTGTTTGATAGCCAGCCAGTACCCTGGGATATGGTTAAACATCCATGAGCCAAATGGTGCCTTGTCACGGCTGTAGATGATGCTGTGTGATGGGACCTGCTGTCCCAAGTGAAAGGGCAAAGGGCATGAGGACGCATGCTTCGGTCCTATTTATAACTTTACTGGAGGTTTGATTTTGTGCACAGGTATAATCAAACATTTACAATGCTTTGCATCTGCTGTCGATCATAACCAGGATTAGGGTTTAAAGATCACTCCCAGACATGTTTTAATTAAAAATAATCTACTACTGTAATAACTGTAAAGATCAGGAAGATTAGTCCAACAACAAATTTATTTTTTGATTTTTTTTTCTGTAGCATGGCTAATGCTAGCATTCCCCTATTGACTGAAAGAAAAAGAACAGGTTGACCCCACCACTGCCACCAGTCTTAAAGGTAAGAGGAGTCGCTTTTTCACAGAGACAAATTTTAAATATTTTACCAATTAACCAAAGCAAAGTATAAAAAATGAACATAGTAAAAAAACATGTTCTAAAGAAATTTGTATAATCTTGAAACTAGAAATCCCAATGACCCCACGATGCAGCAGGCAGCACTCTGATTGGTCACTTCCTGTTTCTAACAGCTCTGTTTAAGGAACTGTCTCCTTCAGCAGATGAATGTGAAGAAGACCTTTCACTTATCACACTTACACACATGCATCTCTCTGCACAGATTAAACATACGAGCCAAGCAATAATAAGCAAAACACATTTTCACAAGGCTTTGGGGGGAACGGTGTGTTACAGCATTAAAGATATTTAACAGGTAGACACTTAAGTAAAGAGCAAACATGGCAATAAATCTCATATCAAACGGCAGCAGCACTGTTTGTTAGGTAATGAGACATTCTTGAGAGGATTTGTAGATGCAGACTGGACTTGTGATTACTTGTTCATATGAAAGCGTATGCCATAACCAGAGCACTGAGACTCCAACATGGCCTGTGGCTACTAATTAGACTAACAGCAGCTCAACCATCAGTCTCTGATGAGCTGCTTTAATTGGCAAAGCAACAATTCAAGAAAGCCTCCTGGCCATTACTCTCAGCTACACCTGTGAGGGAGGAACTCTCTGCTTCCTTAATATAAAGTCAAACCACATTCGGCTGAAAAGAGTCTGCTATGGTATCAATTTGCTGTTATGAAACAGCTCCGGTTCCTCTCAGCATATTGTCAGAGCTCCATGCAACCGTAGCAGTGCATGTCTGTCATTGCTGCTCCTGCTATCAAGTCAGTGTTGCGCCACATACCTGAAATACTACGCCCCATACAGACACATTCAAGTAAAAATGCGACATGTTGCAACATGCCGGGTGTTTTGACAGTGGGCTGATGATGTACATCTTTCTCAAGTACTTACATCAAGCGTGTTGTGCCAACCTCCAAGCACTCCACCCCCCTCAAGGTGAAAAGCATAGCTTATATAACACGGCTTCACACTCATCAATCTGTACACCCTGTGTTTACATTTGCCCCTCGTTGTTTTTCTTGAAGATCCCGTTCCAAGAGGTTGGAAAGGGTGATGCATGAATGTGCACAAACACCTGCATATTTGAGATGCCGGACAGGAATTATCATCACGGTCCACCGTAAACACACACTCACAGACACATACACACACCGAATTCCACGCACACGCCTAACAAAAGCTGAGGAACTGCCTTATCGTTCGCAAACAAAATGTGACAGCCTGGAAACAGTACATGGATTGACTGGGATGAATTACACCAGGGGCCTCAGTTGAGACTTGCTGCTGGAAGACAAGTTCTTCCTTTCTTTCACCTAGGTTTGTGTTGAAACATGTTTCGAAGGAGGTGTTTACTTTTGCAAACAGGGAGGAGTGGGAATATCTTAATGTTTGTCCATTCCACTGATAGGAAATATAGTGGCTGCATCAATAAAAATATCACCACTGCACTGCAATAGGCTATAATGCTGCAATTACAATTGTTTAGGGAATTCAGCAGTAAAATGATAATGGCTTTCCATTACAGGCATGGCAATAAAGACATTTGCAGCCACATTATCTACACCTATTGATATTTTTTGTCATTACTTTTTCCAGCTAATTTCAATTCTATACGGCTCCTATTGATTTGGTGTGAAAACACTGGGAAGTGGTGCAGAGATATGAAGGTGAAAGGAGGAGTGAATGCAGCACAGTGACTGAGGTCAGCAGCATTGTCCAGTCGTGATCTCCATCTTTATCCATTGTCCATCACTGGGTGCTGAGATGAATGGGGCTTTTCTTTTTCTTTGATAACCTTTTGACCTTGTGCAAAACGTGTCAACCTTGGCCTGCCACTCAGGGACATGCTGAAGGCTGTGGGTAACCTCAACCTGTGGTTGAGTTCCAAGGGAAAGTTTGATATACTACACCTGGCAAATTCTGTGCTCGTATCATTGGATAAACTTGTATTTAATGGCTCTATTTTGAGAAACCAGGTCAATGCGTCTTGCGCTGTGAGAACATCCCTCACTCCCAACCCAAAATACAGCCTCTGTTGCTCCCTCCAGGTGAGCATCGTTACCCAAAACCAAGTCGTGTCGAGGCACGCCGCCGAGCATTTGACAAAAATTGCTCAAGCAGTGGCTGGTTATTATTTATGGTGTCTTGTTATAGAGCCTTATTGTTGATGCTTGCTCCGGGCACCTGCTTGCATTTTCATCACACATGCTCATCTCCCCACCCTTTCATCAGGCGTCGTTAGCATCAGGTTGTGACCGATGTTCATGAAACCGTTGCCGCGCTGAGATCCTCACAAAGGTGTTTTTTTTTTAATACAATAAAATAGCCAGGGGGAGGGGTGATGAAGAGGGGTTGGGGGTGG